>JAJKFI010000004.1:1036862-1147878 GCA_029204185.1 Lerista edwardsae
ACACACACACACACACACACACACACACACACACACACACACACACAAAGGCTAATTTCCTTCACATCCACAAGCTTTGAGGAAGTGGCAGTTTAATGAGGAAGTCTCTTCCCTAGCTAAAATGAAGCTTCCAAGATAGTGGTGCCCAGCTTTTTAAGAAGGCTGCCCCAGGCTTTTCGAGACCCCCTGAATATAGGGTCCTAACCCCCAGGTTGGGAACCACTGCTCTAATAGTCTGGAGACTACCCAGGCATTTAGGCACATTGTGATTTATGCCGCCAGGGGCTAGAACAAAAGAATGTGAAAAGTCCTGCTGGATCAGACCAAAGGCCCATCAGTCCAACATCCTGCCTCCCACAATGGCCCATCTAATGCCTCTCTCTGGGAGTCCTACAAGGCATCGCTCTCCCCCCATTGCCACCCTGTGTACTGAGCATTCCCAAGTGGTCCTTTTCTCCTTCTGGATTATAGGGTATTTACACCTTATCCCTTAACTCAGTATTTCTCAAATTGTGGATTGAGACCCACTTGGTGGGTAGTGACCTGATATCACGTGGGTCATGGAAAGCTGGGAGCCACCATCTTGGAGGCTGCAGGCCTTACTCTTGCTATATGTCTTTTGTGAATTTAAATTTTAAAGTGAGGTTTTTTTTATTTTGTTTTTTAGTTAAGTGTTTTTACATAATATTTTGTCCTAATTTTGCTTTCTGTTGGGGATGTTTCATGGCTATGCAATTACTGCAGTGCAAATGTCAGTTTACATTCCAGGAGTGTCATTTGATTACGTGTTCCGCCAAATCCCGTCCTGTAACAGAGAACTTAAAGTTAGGTGCCGCCAAATTCCCTGCCGGGCCTCCCCAAGGACCTCAATGCCCACATTAGGCTAACTAGTTTCCCCACAGAGCAGCCTCAGAGATAGGCAAGAGGGAGGGAGTTCAGTCACCCACTGGGCCTCCTCTCTTTCAGCAGCTTTTGTTTGGGATCACTGGCTGGTCAGCCTCCTCCAGACTGCCCTCATCACTGGCTTCGCTCAAAATACCCCACCACCAAACAATAGGCAGTCAGCTTGTCCCAGCTACAACTGCCTCTTCCACTGGTGGCTCCAGGGGCGTGGCAGCCAAACAACTGTTCCCCACAGTCATTTCCCACAATGAGCTTACGTTAGCCAGTCCAACTGTCCTTTCTGGGACAGCGAGCCATGTTAATGCTATTATTTGCCTGTAAACCACTTTGTGTTGAAAAGCGGTATATAAATACTAGTGATTGATTCTTCAGTCCTTCCAACAGGCAGGCAGTCCATCCGGCAGTCCATCCCAGGTACCATCCTCCAGTACCTATACAGCTTCTCCCTTCCAGCACCAGCCAGGTGCTTTCCTAGGACCTTCCCAGGTCCCATCCCAGATTTTTTTTGCTGCCTCCAGCTTTATACTGAGACCAGCCAAACCATGTCTGTTGCTGGGCAGACTCTAACATCAGCCACGCCCATCTGCACCTGTGCTGGCCTCCCTTCATAGCGGAGAGCCTCAACATCCTACAGCTGTGCTCCCAGGCTTGCAAAACCTTCTGGGATTAACCCTATAATCCCTGGTTTATCCGGGACAAGGGGCCATTGCTGATACCACTCCCTATCTTCAGGGTATCTCCTGTCTTTCCCAATACATTACATCATAGTGATGGCACTTCCTGCTTCATGATGTCACTTCCAGTCATGACATCACTTCCGGGTTAATGGCATAACTTCTGGTGGGTTCCTACATGAGTGCCATTCTAAAAAGTGGGCTAAAATGTTTGAGAATCACTGCTTAAGGATCAACACCTGCAAGTACAGAGGCTTCGTCTTGCATATGAAACATAACATGTACATATGCACATGTACCTATGTCTGTATTGTATATAAATGTCTGAAATTGCTACTGTAACCCTGCCAACAAAGCTTTGCATAGTCAAAGCTATGGTTTTCCCAGTAGTAATGTATGGCTGTGAGAGCTGGACCATAAGGAAGGCAGTGCACCAAAGAATAGATGCTTCTGAATTATGGTGTTGGAGAAGACTCTTGAGAGTCCCTTGGACTGGGGCAATCCTACAGGAAGTCAAGCCTGATTGCTCACTAGAAGGACAAATACTGAAGCTGAAACTCCAATACTTTGGCCACCTCATGAGAAGAGAGGACTCTTTAGAAAAGACCCTCACGCTGGGAAAGATGGAAGGCAAAAGGAGAAGGGGGCGGCAGAGGATGAGATGGTTAGACAGTGTCACCGAAGCAATGAATATGAAATTGGGCGAACTCCGGAAGCTAGTGGAGGACAGGGAGGCCTGGCGTGCTGTGGTCCGTGGGGTCGCGAAGAGTCGGACACGACGTAGCAACTGAACAACAGCTGTATAGAGTCTAACTTTTTATTTCTGTTTTTCCCCAGGCTGGCTGGGCTAACACCTTATTCTGGAAGGCAAACCAGTGGGTGATGATCCACTCGTACCATGGCCGCATGGTCCTCACTTACCACATGTGGTGGGTGTGGATTTCCAATTGGAGTGCTATGCTGAAAAATCTGGGAGTCTTGCATTTTGCTGCGATCCTCACGGGGTTAAGTGCCGTCACTGTGATCTTTAACCCCTACTGGACCCACAAAAAGACGCAGCAGCTCTTCTATCCTGCTGACTGGTACTTTGCCCACAAAGCTTCAAAAAACGCGTTGTCCAAAAAGACTGAATGAAAAAAAAATGGTTCAGAAGAAAGGGCTGTGATTCTGGACTTGAACTTGCGGTCAAAAAAAAAAAATTGCAATGGTTCTGAAAAGGCTGCTGAGTCATTAGATTCAACAAGCTTTGTACTTTGGTCGAGCATCTTCCTCTTCTTCAACTGATCAGAAAACAAAGAACCTGGCTTAGAGCCAATTATTGGGCCACAAAGCCCATGAGATTTAGAAGGGTGGGAAATTTAGGAGCTCAGATGACCCCAAAATATCCCAAGATAAAACAGGGCTAACTCACAGGGTGTGTAAAATGGCACCATGTCCCCCTCTGTGATTTGCTCAGGTACTACACTGGAAGTCTGTGGTGCCCCCCAGGGCATGTGTTAGGTGCCAGGATCCTGGAAGAGTCAGGAAAATACTCAGTTATTTACATCAGGGTTTATATTTATTTGTCAGCTATACACATCCCTTCTCTCTCTCAATTTTTTTAAGGGCACAATCCTAACTTGCTTTGTAGCCATGGGGTAAGGGCAATGCAGCTCCGAGGTAAGAGAACCAACATTCCCTTACCTTGACTCCCTTAGTAGCCTCCACTGCTCCACTGCAGGATGCAGCACATGCCTCATTGGCACATCTATGTCAGTGCTGGAAAGTTGGTTAGGATTGCGCCCTTAGTTACTCTGTGCTTTGTTCTTATCCCTTCAGGCGCGTATCTTACCTACAGCCTGGGATGGCGCGAGCCATGGGCGCCCGGCAGCAGCGGGGTGCCATTGTGCGCGGTCCGGGTGAAACCGCACAGTCTTCGGCCCTCCCGCCCGCCCACAGCTCCCTTACGCTCAGAAATGGAGCGTTTCCGGGCTAAGGGAGGCGACGCGCAGGGGCGACGCGACATCCTGGGGGCGCGGTTTCGGCACCAGCCATGGGCGCGTTCAGGCCTCCGTGCGCACCTGTATCCCTTACATTACTCCTCCATTCCATTGACTTTTCTGAATTTTAATAAACTTGTATTTTTACTGTTGTACCGGCCTGGTCTCAGTTCACACCGGAAGAAGCTGGTTGACACGTGCCCAAAGCATTACGTTCTACTACCGGCTATTTTTAAAGGGGTTTTGGAGCTTTCTGCTAACTTGGGAAAGAAGCTTGCCCAAGGCAGTCTCTTTTTGACTGAACGCCCTAGCCTTGGCTGGCGGCAGTGGAAGCAATATAGAAAAGAACCCAAATAGTGGTCTGGCTTATATCATAGGCAGGAGGTGTGGACTGATGGTTGAGCTGCTGGTACTGCCTGAAGCTAAGCAGGAAAATCTGCGGTTTGCTTTTGGATGGGAGACGAATGCCAGGCTGTGACAAGCTGCAGGACCTGTGGTGGCAGAACAGAGTCGCTGTGGAGCTGATTAGCTCACCGCAAGTGAGAGCTGCGGTGGAGTGTGTGAGGAGGCCAGCCGGTAAAGAAGGGAATACGACCTGGAGGACCTGTCCAGGCTTGACTTGCGATTGCCTGCTGAGGCTTGATGGCAGGCAGCCAAAGGAGAGAACCACACTGTGAAGGCAATGTCTGGGCCTGAAGATTGGCAGATCACAAGAATACTGTAGATTTGTAAAAACCCCATTGAAAAAAAATGGTAGTTTAGACTAGCCTGCTCATGTAAGCCGCCTTGGGCATTTGCTTCGGCATGGGAAAGGCGGGGTGTAAATTCTTCAAATAAATAAATAAATATTCCCAGGAAACTTTTCTCAGCCAGAGCTACAGGTCTGCATGGAAGGACTCCATAGAATTTGAACTTTGAATACAGTATTATATATTTATTTTCAGCCTTCGGAGGCTTGCTGATTGAAAGCAAGCATCGCCACTTGAAGGAGCAATGGAGGCTGCTGTCTTCCCAGTCCGCCTGGTTACAGTGTGAAGCAGGGAAGTGGAAGCCATCCCTAGTGGCTGGGCCTGTTTGGATGTGGCGATGGTGACTTGTTGGCATTTCTGTGTCCCTGTAAATGAGAGTGGAAGTCCCACAGTTCCAGGTGTCACAGCAGTGAAGCACAGTGAGGGTGAGAAAGACCAGCTTCCCCCTGAAGTGCGTGGGAAGCAGGAGATCGCTACAGTTTTCACTGGTGGCAGGTTGGAGGGAGGCAGCAATGGCAGACTGGGGCTGAAAGACATCCAGAGCACAATCCTAAGCTCAGCGATGGGATATGCAAATTGAGAAGGGGAACGCTGGGCGGGACTTAGGTGGGACTTACACATGATTGGCAGCCCGTCCACAGCATTCCGCGGCTGCCCTGGCCTCGGGGGGGGAGGCCGGGGGGGGGGCGCGCTGGGTGCCTGGGCGAGCAGCGGTGGGGCGCGCCAACCGGGGGCAGCCCCCCCGAGGCGAGGGCAGCCGCGGAACGCTGTGGACGGGCAGCCAATCACGTGGAAGTCTCACATAAGTCCCGCCCAGTGTTCCCCTTCGCAATTTGCAGATCCCATCGCTGCCTAAGCTGTGCTTGAACACCGAGGCTGGCAGGCCTGTGCTGTATCCAGCGCTGCTTTGGAGCGCTGAGGATCCTCTCTGGGGCAAGGGCACATTCACGCCCTTGCCCCAGGGAAGGCTCTAGCCTTCCCTATGGGTTTCTGGGATCTGTGCCTGCTATTTAGCAGGTGCAGAGCCGAGGAAGTCTGTTTGGACTGCTCTCAGAGTCAGAGAGGCCAGCACACAGACGTGCACCGTCCTCCCTGACTCCGAGAGGGGGCCAAATGCACTTTTTGGTGTCCCTTGTGCCAGTCAAACTTTGCTGGCCTAACTGTGCCGGCCTAACTCCAGGATAGGATTGCGCTCCCAATGACCAAAGGAGCAAAGGACAAACACACAAGCAAGTGATGCAGGCAGTTCCTCTCGATACTGGCCCCCTCTGTCTGTTCTGAAATATAAGACATTTTGAAATTTACCCAGGACAGAAGGTTGAAATTTAGGACATATCTTGGAAAAAAGGGGCTATCTGGTCACCCTAACCATAGGCTCTGATTTGACAGCCCCCCCCCGCAAGACTCCACTAAAGAGATGATCATGAGTTGCGGTGGAGTGTGTGAGGAGGCCAGCCGGCAAAGAAGGGAATACGACCTTGAAGACCTGTCCAGGCTTGACTTGCGATTGCCTGCTGAGGCTTGACGGCAGGCAGCCAAGGGAGAGAACCACACTGTGAAGGCTACATCCTGGCCTGAGATTTGGTGGATCACAAGAATACTGTATATTTGTTTACAAAAACCATTGAAACAAATGGTGGTTTAGACTAGCCTGCTCATGTAAACCGCCTTGGGCATTTGCTTCGGCATGGGAAAGGCGGGGTATAAATTCTTCAAATAAATAAATAAATAAATAAATAAATAAATAAAGAAAGAAAGAAAGAAAGAAAGAAAGAAAGAAAGAAAGAAAGAAAGAAAGAAAGAAAGAAAGAGAAATGTTCAAGTGCCACCTAGTGGCTGAATGATGGTCCACCTGAATAGCAACATAAAGGGTGAAATCCTAACCCACTTTCCAGCACTGACATAGTGGTGCCAATGGGGCATGTTCTGCATTCTGTAATGGAGCAGTAGTCATGGAGGCCTCCTCAAAGTGAGGGAATGTTTGTTCCCTTATCCCAGACCTGCATTGCCCTTACCCTGGTGCTGGAAATGTGGTTAGGTTTGCACCCTAAGATCCACTGGGATCTGAAGTAGCCATGACATAAATAGTACACATGTGAGTTTTACACTGAAGAATAGGTATAAAGCAGTGGTGGGATTCAAGTAAATTAACAACCGGTTCTATGTCCTTCAGGGCGGCCTTCAGGGCCATCCGCTGCCTTTCTTCCCTCTCCCAATCTAAAATTAGCAACCGGTTCTGCAGAATAGGTGAGAACTAGCTGAATTTCACTACTGGTACGAAGGTAAAGGTTTCCCCACGACCGAATGGTCTAGTTGTGACCAACTGTAGGGAGCGGTGTTCATCTCCGTTTTAAAGCCTGTACAGCCGGCGTTTGTCCGAGGACAACTTCCGTGGTCATGTGGTGCACAGAATGCCTTCCCACCTTCCCACCAAAGTGGTCCCTATTTATCTACTTGCATTTTTAGGTGCTTTTGAACTGCTAGGTTGGCAGGAGCTGGGACACGCAACGGGAGCTCACTCTGTCGCGTGGTCTCGAACCCACTGTGCAATTGTGAAAGACAAAGAAAAAAATTTCAGGAACAAAGGGAGACAAAAACATTGTTTAACTGTCAAATACTTTACAAAAATGACGAGAACTCAATATGTGTTTATCACTTTAGGATTATTAAAGGTTACGGTTTCCCCACGACCAAATGGTCTAGTTGTGACTGACTGTAGGGGGGCGGTGCTTATCTCCGTTTCAAAGCCTGTAGAGCCGGCGTTTTGTCCGAGGACAAGCTTCCGTGGTCATGCGGCCGGCATGACTATACGCAGTACATAGGGCACAGAACGCCGTTCCCTTCCCACCAAAGTGGTCCCTATTTATCTACTCACATTTAGGTGCTTTCGAACTGCTAGGTTGGCAGGAGTTAGGATTATTAGGTGGTCTAAAATTTGGTGAACATTTACTATTTTGGGGAAACGAAAGTTTTTTGTTTTTTTTTAAGGAATGTTTTCATTAAATTTGGTGATCACTTAAACATGAGCCTTTTTTTTTTTAATCATAAGGCTGCTGACAGACCTCATTCTAGATCATTCTCCTAGAAGCAGATTAAAAAGCAACAGGAGAAGAATGTTGCAGATCGCCGTCTCCTTTTGTTGGGGTGGGGAGTAGAGGGAGGACCGCACATTCCTAAAACAGCCTCAGCCATATAATACTATTTATCACTGTTCAACTTGCGGAGCCCAGAGAACAAGAGCGCCTATTGCAACTCCGGAACAGAGAGGGCGCTGTGACCACGCAACCCTCCGCTTGGTGCAGAGCTCCGCGGGCACTTCCTCAGGTACTGGCATGGAAGCTGGGAGGGCGTTATGCTTCCGCCCAGTAGCTCTTGCTAGTAAGAAGCGCCCTGGGAGCGTCTCTTGTGTGCGCGTTTAAGGCACACGTTGTTCGCCGGCAGGCATGTCCTTGCCGGGCTCCGCCGTGAAGTTCCGAAGGATCCTCGCTCATTTCCCGCAGGAGCTCAGCCTGGCCTTTGCTTATGGGTCTGGGGTCTTCCAGCAAGCGGGGGCCTCCGCTGGGGAAAGCGGAGTAAGTGGGGTAGGGCTTGACTCCGCTCCCAGGTGGGGTCCAAACCCCCAGCAAATTCTCAGGCAGCCCTTTAGTACCAGCCAGCTCGATTCCTCTCTGTAATTTCCTGCACAGGGGGCAGAGATGTGACAAAAATAAGGGTTTGGCTGTTCCCTTTTTGCTTAAGCAATCGCTCCTATTTCACATCAGACTTGACATGACAAGCACAATCCTGCAACATTGTGCAAGAATTTGAAACTGCAATATTGAGAAAATGCAATACTTCCTTTTCAATGGCAGACAAAATCAGCTTCAATTTTTCTTTTTTTGGGAGGTGGGTGGGATTTCTGAGAACCTGAATCTGTCAACTTGAGTTTGAGAACAGCTTCTTCCCTAAAAAAATATTGCCCTCTCTAGATAGATGGCTTCTTCCACACTGTAATGAAAGCCTTGGTTGGTGTTGTTTTTAAATCAGTAGCATCAAAGCTAATTGACCAGTTTAGTTGTAACGTGGGAGGTTGCTTCTTGTGGGAGTTGTATTGATTGCACTGGGTCATCCACAGAACTCTTGGAAGTGGCTGTGGGGTTTGTTAGATAGGTCTGATCCAGTGTTTCCAGGTGTTGTGTACATTTTAGTATCAAAATACTAAGGCTTGAGTTCTTATCGTTAACTGTAAATTCTGTGGTAGCAAGGCTATAATGTTTGCAGGCAGTGTTACGGATGTGGGCAAATTTTGCTTCATGGGCTTTGGTTTGTGCATATGCGTGGAGATAGATATTATTCTGGCATAGATAGATATTATTCTGTATCTTACCCCTGCTTATTGGGCAAGAGGCACTTTTTCAAGTGGTGCTTCTCTTATATTTAGTAGGGGGAGAGTAATTGTCCCTTTTCACCCCTGCACATTCTAGTGGCTGTTGGTAGTGGTCTGCCTTTTTTTTTAGATTGTGAGCCCTTTGGGACAGGGAGCCATTTAACTTAATTATTATTACTGTTTGCCTGTAAACCTTTGTGACCTTCATGTTGAAAAGCGGTATATAAGTACCTGTTGATTGATTGGTGTATCTTAAGGGGTTTTGTGTTCAGATTGTACGTCGGGATGCTCTGTTTTGTATGGTTTAACATGCCCAGTGATGGTCCCCTCTAAATAAATCACTGCATTCTGTTGTTTTACAGAGCAATATGTTGGACTTTATCTTTGCTGTGGACGACTCTGTGACGTGGCACATGCTGAACCTGCTGAAGAATCGGAATCATTATTCCTTTCTAAAATACTTTGGGCCCAAACCAATCACTAACATTCAGAACTGTGGAGCAGGAATTTACTACAACACGTTAGTGCCTTGTAATGGCAGGGTAAGTACAGTAATACAGGTTGCATCTTAAGTCCCAATGGATGTAATGCCCCATTTCTACTCTTTCAGGAGGGCTCTAAAAGCATGTTTGTTCTGCTAGGCTTCTGAAGGGTGCAATCCAACCCAACTTTCCAGCACTGGGGTAAGGGCAATGCAGCTCTGAGATAAGAGGGGAAACATTCCCTTACCTTGAGGAGGCCTCTGTGATTGCTACTCCACTGCAGGGTGCAGCACTTGCCCCATTGGCACAGCTGTGTCAGTGCTGGAAAGTTGGTTAGGATTGCGCCCTAAGTCTCACAGTGCAATCCTAACCTGCGCTGGTACAGCCAGGCTGCATGGCCTATACTGAATCCATCACAAGGTAGGAGGCTGCTGGAAGTCACCTTGGGATAAGGGGATATTTCAGTGGTGTCATTCGATAACGAACTAACGGAACGGTGGGCGGGACTTACCGCCTGATTGGCTGCGCGGGTCTGACGCGTCGCCACCGTTCCGAGCCCCGCGCGGGCACCCCTGGCTTCGGAGGGGGTGCCCGCTTGCCTGGGTGGCGCGCTGGGTGCTGCGGAGAGCCGCGGAGGGGCGTGCCACCCAGAAGAAGCCCTCTGCGGCGGAACAGCAGGCGGCGACGTGTCGCGGGGCCCCTGTCAATCAAGGGGTAAGTCCCGCCTGCGTTCCGGTAGTCAATTATAGAATGACACCACTGGGATATTTTCCCAGCCTGCCCTATGTAACATCCCAGCCTGCCCTATGTGGCTACTCAGATCTGCACCAGCTATTAAGCTGGTGCAAATCTGAACAGCCCATGTAGGACTACCTGGCCCAAGAGCAGGGGTTAGGATATGGCATGCACTGTGCTCTTGAGTCAGTGCAAATGTGCTTTACTCCTCCATATAAATCTGAATACAGTTCTGGGGTCTTTGCAAGCGGGGTGAGATCTCAGCCTCAAGATACAGTTTCCCATTGACAATCCCTGAGCCAGAGCACTTCATACTTAAGTTCTCCTTTCTCTGCTTGCCGAAGCTCTATAAAATTCCATGTGTTCCTTTCTTGCTCTTCGGGAACTATTAGCCCAGGAGAATGAAGGAAGAGTCCAGCGTTTGTGTACAATTAGCTTTCTGTCCTTGCTTTCAGCAAGTGTCTGTCGCTAATTGCCACTTCTATGTAAATGCCAAATCTTGTTGCGGTTTTAAGATTAACAGATGTATTGTCCCATATGCGTTAGTTCGCTTCATGAATCATCCTTGGTAGTGAGAACAGCTATGCAATGTGACCAATGCCATCACATCGGGCCCCGTGCTTTGGGGGCCCCCGCACCAGTGCAGTGAGCATATTGCTTGCTGCTGCAGTCAGGATCTCTCAGGATTGTAGGTCAGTGGGGCCAGCAGAGCAGCTTTACCTTGGGCCCTCTCAGCTGCCCCAGCTTCTGAAGCGCCCAAAATGGGCCTCCTGGAATCAATCGGCAGTGACATCATCCTATCACCACCAACTATTTCCAGGTGCCACACTTTGTGTGTGGCACCACAAGTGCTCTTCTTGGTGAGTGGGGGGGGCCCTCTGGGGAGTATTGGGGGCCCCCACAGGAATGCCCCACATTGGGCCCCGCCATTCCTAGAGCCGGCCCTGCAGCTATGTTCTGCTTAATGACGGGGATCGTTTTCCAAAATATGCTTTTGGGCACAATCCTAACCTGAAGTTAGGCTGGCACAGTTAGGCCAGCGAAGTCTGGCCGGCATAAGGACCATTGTAAAGTATGTTTGGACCACTCATGGAGTCAGGGAGGATGGTGCACAGCTGTGTGCTGGCTTCTCTGACTACAAGAGTGTTCCAAACATACTTTTCTTGGGCCAGCCAAACTGCTGGCCTAACTGTTCTGGCCTAACTCCAGGTTAGGATTGCGCCCTGAAGGTTGTACAGCTACAAAATCACTTAACGTATTTTGGAAAACAATCCCCGTTGTTAAACAGAACACATATATGGGGGCGGGAGAGAGATGACTGGATGAAAATAGTGTCAAAAGCTGCACATGTTTGTAATTCAACTTCCATGTTTGCATGTTACAGGTGATAAAATACGGTGTCATTAGCACTGATGCTCTGATTGAAGATCTGCTTCAGTGGAAGACTCTCTATGTCGCTGGGCGTCTGCAAAAGCCGGTACTTGTTCCAATTCTCTGTCTGTTTCAATTAACCAAAGCAACAGGGACATACTGGAGGCTGTCGGAAATAGTGTCAGGAATAAAGAGAGGTGGGCGATATTCTTATTGCGATGGTAACTAGGCCATTTGCTTGCATTATAAAATCTTTTGTGGTGTTGGAAATAAACAGACCTGCCTATGAAGTTTAAAGATATCTATATGTAGATTGCTGGACTCTCTTATCTCATTCTTAACTAGGCTAACACACCTCTGGTCATATGTAATTGAAGGTAAAGGTTTCCCCATGACCAAATGGTCTAGCTGTGACTGACTGTAGGGGGCAGTGCTCACCTCCGTTCCTAAGCCTGTAGAGCCGGCGTTTTGTCTGAGGACAAGCTTCCGTAGTCATGTGGCCAGCATGACTATACGCCGTAGCGCACGGAACACCGTTCCCTTCCCATCGAGGTTGTACCTATTTATCTACTCGCATTTTTAGGTGCTTTTGAACTGCTAGGTTAGCAGGAGCTGGCACAAGCGACGGGAGCTCAGTCCGTCGCGTGGTCTTGAACTGCCAACCTTCTAGTCAGTAAGTTCAGCAGCAGCGGTTTAACCCACAGCGCCACCACGTCCCCAGCATATGTAATTAATGTTGCACAATAAAGTCTCGGGCATTAGAGATAAATTTTAGTATCAATTGTTTTGGTTGCCACATGCTGGTATTCTTTTTAGCTCTTTTTACCCCTCCGTATGTGCATAGAGCTCTTTGATTTAGCTCTTCTCACCCCTTATATGTATGAAGTTGGTCCTGGACTTTCCGCAATGCCAGCACTCCCCATATATTGTGAACTTTGTAAACTGATCCATGGTGTATTATGTCATTGTGGGCGCAATCCTAAACTGAGTTAGGCTGGCATAAGCTAAGTCAGCAAAGTTTGGCCAGCACAAGGGACACCGTAAAGTATGTTTGGACCACTCTTGGAGTCAGAGAGACCAGCACACAGACATGCACCATCCCTACTGACTCCGAGAGCAGTCCAAACATGCTTTACGGTGGCCCTTGTGCTGGCCAAACTTTGCTGGCTTAGTTTATGCCGGCCTAACTCCAGGTTAGGATTGCACTCTGTGCAATCTTGAAGATTTTTTTCCCTTACACTGAAGGTTCTTCAGCCTTGGGATTTGGACCCCTATGGGGTCACGGCAATTTATGGGAATGGAAAAGGTTGAAGACTACTAGATTACAGCACCACCAGACAAAAGGGGAGGCATCTGATGTAGCCCTTCAGGTACTGGGATTATATCCTGGGTCTGCTCTAGTTCTTAGACTTGTGCTAAAACAGCTTTCACTAGTCCCAGGATTCATGGTAGTTTTTTTCCTGTTCTCTCTAAGAATATTTAGTTACAGTGAACAGTGCTAGGAGCAGGGAGTGGTGGTGATGGGGTGGGCACAAAGGGGCCTGGGAGGGGGTGGGGTGGAGACCCCAGCCTCACACCTTATTTGTTTATTAATATATTGGGGTCGTGGCATGAAAAAGGTTGAAAACCACTGCCTTAAAATGAAATGGGGAGGGGGAGTTGCAGTTGGTTTTCTTAGGAATGTTTTTTCTCAGCTGCTGCCTGTCTTAGAACATAAGAAGAGCCCCTCTGGATCAGGCTAAAGGCCCCTTTAGTCCAGTTTTCTGTATCTCACAGTGGCCCACCAGATGCCTCAGGAAGCACACAAGGTAACTAGATACCTGTATCTTGTTGCCACTCCCCAGCACCTGGCATTCTGAGGTAAATTCTGAGGTAAACACACTGGCGGCCAGTCAACATTCTCCGCAGCATTTCTGTTTGACAGCCACCAGAACCAGACACTCCTCTTCAGACATACAGGAACAGGCCCACTGGATCAGGCCAACGCCCATCCAGTCCAGCTTCCTATATCTCACAGTGGCCCACCAAATGCCTCAGGCAGCACACAAGACAACAAGATGCCTGCATCCCATTGCCACTCCCCTGCACCTGGCATTCTGAAGTAGCCTACTACTAACATAAGGAGGTTGTACAACCCGTCATGGCCTGTAGCCCACGATGGCCTTTTCCTCCAGAAATCTGTCCAGTCCACTTTTAATGGTACCTAGGCCAGACGCCATCACCACCTCCTGTGGCAAGGAGTTCCACAGATTAATTACCCGCCGGGTAAAAAGTATTTCTTTTCATCCGTTCTCACTCTCCCAGCACTCAATTTTAGTGGCTGTCCCCTGGTTCTGGTGTTGTGAGAGAGGGAAAGGAACATCCCTCTATCGACTCTATCCATCCCATGCATAATTCTGTACATCTCAATCATGTCCCCCTTCAGGCGCCTTTTTTCTAGGCTGAGGAGCCCCAAACGCTGCAGTCTTTCTTCATCAGGGAGGTGCCCCAGCCCCGTAAACATTTTTGTCTTGACCTCTTTCAGGTGAAAATCCTAACCCAGAACGAGAACGGGAAGCTTCAGGCCGCCCTTGCCAGTAACCTGAAGAGCGCAGTCACAGCAGCCTTTCTTATGCTGCCTGAATGTTTCTCCGAGGAAGACCTTTACATGCAGATTGCTGGCCTCTCTTATAGCGGTGAGTATCACTTCCCACTTGCTTTTCTTGTCTGAAGGAACTAGGAAAGCATAGTAGGTTTGATGAAGCCTTCTCACGTGGTTCCTGTTCAGGTTTGTTCTTTTTTCCTGTGGTGGGCTCCTGTAATCACATTAACAAAATTTTCCACAATAGGAAAAAAATGGTGCCAACAACCGTTCGGGGCCTGATCCTGAAGCTGGCAGTAAGCTGTTACCGCTGACTTCGGTGTCGCAAATGTGCCACGGAGCACGTTTGTGGCACTGCTGAAGGCCCCGACCCTGCTTCCACGGTGCAGAGCCACAGTGCCAAGGAGTGGCCTCCGTTCCGCCAACCACGATGAGACCGCAGGCTGGTGGAGCGGCTTTTGGGGGCAGGGGGAGGGCGTGGGGAAGGTGTGAGAAGGGTGGAACTGGGCAGGGGGGGGAGGAGCAGCCCCAGGAGGGAGATGGGATTGGTGGCGCACCTTGTCGCCGTGTCTTTGAACCCCCATGTTGGGCTTGGATTCCTGACACGGAGCTGCTCCCGTCTCTGCCAGCAAAATAACCAGAGACTAGAGTAGCTCCATTGCAGGGGCTGGAGCTTTCCTCAGGGGAAAGACATAAATGTCCCCTTTATCTCCCACAGCTGCTGCAGCTCCTCAAGCTCCTCCCCTCTGCAGGCTCCTCCTCTTCTTAAAAGCATGATCATGACCCATTTCCTGGGGATCACATTGCTGCCTTTCCCCCTCTCCCTGCTCCCTGCATAAGCTAGTTCTTTCCAGGGTGGTGCGTCGCGACCCACCACTTTGGGAAGCCCTGCTTTAGACGGTTTGCTTCTGCGTAAAACAAAAATGGTTTGTCGAAATATGATTTGAATTGGATCTTGACTTTGGTTCTCTATCTTTACAGTGTGCTGTTGCAGGGAATGTTGAGTGGCAGACAGCACTCACACCAGCTGAACCTTGTATTTTTTTCCTAGATTAGGCAAATTTGTGTTAACAAATGTAGGAGATCAGTTATGCAACGCTAACTACAGTTGTGCTCTGGTATCCATGGTTTCCGTTATCCATGGATACTGGGACTCCTATTAAAAAGATAGGGGAACATTAAACAAATCCATCTTTTATCTTCTAGCAGCAAAACTACTGATGTTCATCCTCCTTATCCATGGTTTTAGGTATCCACGGTAGGGTCCGGAACAGAATCCCAGTGGATACTGGGGCATCCTGTAAAAGATCCACTGCAGACACATGCCACCACATTGCCTAACTGTGATTAAGATCCTTGGGGTACCCCTATAAGTTCGAACACTTCTCCCCACATGCTTTAACTTTCTTAGCATTATGTCTTCAGACTTGTGCAAATCTTTGTCTGCGTGGAAACGGCACCAGCAATTTCGCTAACCGTGGTTAAGACCTTGCAGCCATGGCTAGACATGCCAATTACGTGTCTGTTGACCGTACGTTTGATGCTTTGGTTTAGGTGATTTCAGGATGATAATCGGAGAGGACAAGTCAAAAGTTATGAATATAGTGAAGCCAAACATCTTGCATTTTCAGAAGCTGTACAGTAACATACTTCAGGATTGCCCACAAGTAGTCTACAAACACCAGCTAGGCAAACTAGAGGTAAGTCACTGTTTTTAAAGATAGTTTTAAACATGCTGTGGGTCCTCATTTGCTGCGGTGGTTCCATTCCAGAAATCCCCGTGAATGAAGAAAACCACTGATATTGACCTGTGCAGTGTTCCAGCCCCCTCCCCACCTTCCGAACCCAAATGGAGCTGAGCTTTGGTTGAGTCCAGAGGCATTCCTCCCACGGCCTCAGAAAGCCATCCGGTCCCATTTAAAGGTGGCTTCACCTTTAATAAGCTCCGGGCTTCATTCTGAAGCCGGCAAAAGCCACAGGCAGATGTGCGTGGGCTCTGCGGGTTTCAGAATGCCTCTGGACCCAAGCAGAACTCAGCTGTGGTCAGGTTCTAAGGGCTTGGGGGTGGGGCTGGTTCGGCATCTGCCGATGCTGAAATCGGCAGATGTTGGGCCTGCGGATAACGTGAGCCCCCTGTACTAGTGAGCGACATGGTCGGGTGTAGGGATTCTCCCAAGGGAATGAAAGAGTCGAAGGACACAAGCTTGAAGTGAAATCTCACTGACTGACTGACTCTTCCCAGTCCCTTTATTGCATCTCATGTTTCACATCATTAGCATATGCATGAGCAGATTTATTACGTATACAGAGCATCTGAAGAGCATCTAATTGGCTGGTGGTCTTACTTTGCACTTGAAGGCCACCCATTTGTTGCTGCTTTGTGCAGAAGCTGTTTTCCCATTAGCTTTTAGCATTTTAGCTTTCTCTCACTAGGTTGGAATGCAACTGCCTGTCAGCTCAAAGTGACCCTCCCTTATCTTTCCTCCAAGTGTGCTCAGAAGAAGGGGGGGGGGAAGAGTGTGCTCTTTCGTCTTCCAAACTGGAGGTCAGCTTGCATAGCAACGGCGTAGCAACAGAGTTTAGTGATTGCTTGCAATCATGTGCTACAGTCGAGCATCCCGCTAGCATAAGTTGCAAACATGCCATTCATGACTACTGAGCATGTTCCGTTATGCGAAGACGGGAGCCCATGCGCTGAACAGCAGTGAACCGCCAGGGCTGACAGTAGCATTTTCACACGTTTGGGTTAAAGCGATCACGGCAAAATGTGTTTGCCTTCCAAATGGTGAAAAGGTGATGATTGAGACGGCATCGTTAAGTGCATCTTACTTTCATCTTAAAATCCTGCAGTTTTGCTTTAAAATAAATAAATAATTCCTCTTGATCCTTAGATTGATAAGAGTCCAGAAGGTCAGTTTTCCCAACTCATGGCTCTGCCAAGGACCCTACAGCAGCAAATAACGTCCCTCATGGACCCTCCGGGGAAGAACCGAGACGTAGAAGAGATTTTATTACAAGTCGCCCACGACCCTGATTGTGGGTTAGTGGTACAGCAAGGTGGGTCTCCGGAAGAATAACAACAGCCCTGTTTGGGGGATGTTTGAGAAGCGTTCTTTTCTATGGTAATGTCAGGACTCTTCACATTTAAGCATAATTAAATTACGCATGGGAGGGATAGAGTCAACAGAGGGATGTTCTTTTCCCTCTCCCGCAATACCAGAACCAGGGGTTACATCCACTGAAATTGAGTGTTGGGAGAGTTAAAACAGATAAAAGGAAATACTTATTACCCAGCGGGTAATTAAGCTATGGAACTCCTTGCCACAGGAGGTGGTGATGGTATCTGGCCTAGATGCCTTTAAAAGAGGACTGGACAGATTTCTGGAGGAAAAGTCCATCGTGGGCTACAGGCCATGATGGGTAGGGCAACCTCCTTACATTAATAGTAGGCTGCTTCAGAATGCCAGGTGCAAGGGAGTGGCAATAGGATGCAGGCATCTTGTTGTCTACTGAACCTGTTGTCTATTGAACCCTAAGGCACCTGGTGGGCCACTGTAAGATACAGGAAGCTGGACTAGATGGGCCTTTGGCCTGATCCAGTGGGGCTCTTCTTATGTTCTTAAGTCCAATAACTACCTTTTTTTAAAGTGTACACGTGGTATAAATATGATCAACACTGTTGTATATACAATAGCATTGAATAGCAGGTGGTATAACCTTGAATTGAAAATGTACAATTAGTAAATGTGGAGACTGAATAAAACAAAACAAGCAGTTGTAACACCCTTGAATCCAAACCTCTGCGTTAGCTGTATCAAGCAGTTTGGGCATGCCGGGTGGGTTTTCTCAACCCCCCCTCCCATAAATATTAGTGTCTCTCCCTCCCCACTGCTGAATTGCAAGCCACTGGCATACCTGGGGGGGGGTCAGTGGGGACAAATGGCCTGAGGTGGCATGCCTGGGGGGGGGCCTTGCCCCCATCCACTCCCCCATGCCCCCCCCTCAGTGTGCACTTGGCCACCGCTTTTTTCCCAAGGCAAAAGAAGCCGGCGGAAAATCTGCACTGCTGTGACGGCCTTTCCCTTCTTCTCCCCTTTCCTTCCCTTTTTAAAGAGGAAGAAGGGTGTGGCCCTCGAAGCAGCATGGAAGGAAAAAATTGGCACAGCCTAGCTAGGGTTCTGCTGTTAAGCTTCCTTGATTTCCTTTGGGGAAGTAAAAAGGTAAAGGTTTCCCCACAACCGAGTGGTCTAGTCGTGACCGACTGTAGGGGGTGGTGCTCATCTGCGTTTCTAAGCCTGTAGAGCCGGCGTTTGTCCGAGGACAAGCTTCCGTGGTCATGTGCTGGCATGACTATATTCTGTAGCGCACGGAACACCGTTCCCTTCCCACCGAAGTGGTCCCTATTTATCTACTCGCATTTTTAGGTGCTTTCAAACTGCTAGGTTGGCAGGAGCTGGGACAAGCAACGGGAGCTCACTACATTGCGTGGTCTCGAACTCCCAACCTTCTGGTCAGAAAGCCCAGCAGCAGCAGCAGTTTAACCCACAGTGCCACCACGTCCCTTTTAGAAGTACTAAGGACATATTTAACCCTTTCATGCTTGGGGGTCAGTGAGAGGCCAAAGCTTAAAGTATTAATCTTGGCAGGAGTGCACCCAAAGTGTTTGTACTTAAGAACTTAAAAAGTAAAGAGCCCTGCTGGATCAGGCCAAAGGCCCATCTAGCCCAGCCTCCTGTATCTCACAGTGGCCCACCAGTTGCCTAATGGAGCTCAGTAGACAACAAGATGCCTGCCGCACACTGGGTCGACACCTTCATTGAGTTGTCCACCAGCACCCCAAGATCTCTCTCTCTTGAGCTGTCACAGACAGCTCAGAACCCATTTAGCCTATAGGTGAAGTTTTGATTTTTTGCCCCAAGGTGCATCACTTCACACTTGTCTACGTTGAAATGCATCTGCCATGACCTATGCCCTAGAGGCATATAATCATACATGTGGCACTCTGTGCAAAACACTGGATAGCCCCCACCCACCTGCTGGCTGACTGACTGCATGGCTATGTTTGTTTTTAAGTTCTAACGTTCTTAAAAGTGTCTGGGGGCCCTGGCTTCCTCGCCCTGCTGCTGAACTCGCGTGTCTCACCAGGCACTTGGTTGCAGACGCTGCACTTCGTCACGGACAGCACTCGCTGCTCGTGAAGGCACTCGCTAGAGTGTGCTGCTATGCTTCTTAAAGAGTGAGAGCACAATCCTAACCTGGAGTTAGGCCAGCACAATTAGGCCAGCAAAGTTGGGCTGGCACAAGGGACCTCTGTGAAGCACGTTGGGACCACTCTCAGAGTTGGGGGGGGGGGGATAGCGCGCGCCTGTTTGCTGGCCTCTCTGACTCCGAGAGTGGTCCAAACGTACGGTGTCCCTTGTGCCGGCCAAACTGTGCTGGCTGAACTGTGCTGGCCTAACTCTAGGTTAGGATTGTGCTCTGAATCTTGAAAATTCAAAACGCAGGAGTAGGGGAGAGAGAGATTGAATACCATTATTTGCTGCTTGCTGTAACGCTCTCGGGCTGGTCTTTCACACCGTACTGGTGCCTGGTCAGAAAACAAAGCCACAGTTAGTTTTCCAGGTAAAGGTAAAGGTTTCCCCACGACCAAATGGTCTAGTCGTGACCGACTGTAGGGGGCGGTGCTCATCTCCGTTTCAAAGCCTGTAGAGCCGACGTTTTTGTCCGATCATGTGGCCAGCATGACTCTACGCCGTAGCGCATGGAACGCCATTACCTTCCCACCGAAGTGGTCCCTATTTATCTACTGGCATTTTTTAGGTGCTTTTGAACTGCTAGGTTGGCAGGAGTGTTTTCCAGGTAATAGCTAATAAATAACCTTCAGGGCCCCTTTGCACACTCCTGTGACTGCAAGTATTGGTTGGGAAAGAAATATATTCTGTGGCTATGCTCCACAAGGCTGATATCAACAGGAGCTATGAGACCTCAGCATTATATTTTATGGAGGGGTATGCATTGCTATCTTAAAATCCATGGAATGAATGCCAAAAACAAAATGAAAAATGTTTTGGGATAGCTGCCGGATTATGCTATTATGCTGCTCTTATTGTATTATTATTTTGGGGGGGGGCAGGGGAATCTGATTTGTAACCTTTAGAAAAACTAAATTCATGAATAGCCTCTATTTCTCTTTTTTTCCTCTCTAGGCATTTCTGGAATTGTGAGATCGTCCAGTCTAATTCAGAGCGCTAAAACAATCTTAACAGCTGGTAAGTGCCCTATTTTCTGATGGATCTTGCATTAGAGGAAGCTCTATGTATGCCAGGCTATTCTGTTACGGACATCATCATGATCTTGCCTAAGAAGAGGCTGTAAGAAAATGAACAAGGATGGTTGAGTCCAGTACTTTTAGAACCACTTCTCTACACACCACGCTGGTTCAGAAGGTGTGGGAAAGGTCATAAAATGAGACACATTCTTCAGATGAGGGCATTAAGGGCATACAAAATTATGCATGGAAGGAATAGAGTCGATAGAGGGATGTTCTTTTCCCTCTCTCAAAACACCAGAACCAGGGGGCATCCGCTAAAACTGAGGGTTCGGAGAGTTAAAACAGTTAAAAGGAAGTATTTTTTTACCCAGCAGGTAGTTAATCTGTGGAACTCTTTGTCACAGGAGGTGGTGATGACATCTGGCCTAGATGCCTTTAAGAGGGGATTGGACAGATTTCTGGAAGAAAAGTCCATCGTGGGCTATAGGCAATGATGGATTGTGCAACCTTCTTACATTAGTAGTAGGCTACTTCAGAGTACCGGGTGCAAGGGAGTGGCAACAGGATGCAAGCATCTTGTTGTCTCGTGCCTCCCTGGGGTACCTGGTGGGCTGCTGTGAGATACAGGAAACTGGACTAGATGGGCCTTTGGCCTGATCCAGTGGGGCTCTTCTTATGTTCTCATGTTCTTATGTTCTCAAGGTGTAATGGGTTTACAGTGGGCCCTCGGTATCCACTGGGATCTGCTCCAGGAACCCTTTTGAATACTGGATTCCGCAGACAGTGAAATGCACCAGGTGCCTCCAGATGTTGCGCATGGCATCCACGTCTCCTGGGAAGCTGCCCTAATGTGACTGGAAGGCACTTCTGGTCGTGTTTGGGAGGTCCTCTGAAGCCCTCCAGCCACAAGTTTGGCTTCCACAATATTCAAATCGGGGGATACTGACCCCACTGTTAAGGAGGGTCCACTGTAATTGGCTGATGAATCCTGTATTGTAAAATACTATAGGAATTAAACATAAAACTGTCAGATATTTCACCAGGTTGCATAACCTCATATATGGGTTTTAACTAAAGTTGTTGATTTTAACTTTTAAAACTTTCAATTTGTATTTGTGAGAAAATGATATTCAAGAATGCTCGTCGGAAAAGAATGCTCTGTTATGTCAAGCTTAAAAACCATTTTCTACCAGCAATGCATTAGAGCAACATTGGGAGAAATGCAATCTCCAGTGCATCATTGGTAGAAATTAAAGGGATGACAGTAGTGTAATATTTATTATTATTTATTTAATTTCTATTCCGCCTTTCTGCCCCATGGGCACCCAAGGCAGCTTACAACATTAAAAATACAATGAATCACAAAGTTTAACAATTAAAAACTATGTTACAAACAATGTTTAAAATATTTAAAATTTAAAACAGCAAGCCCCGTGGATCCAATATAAAGAAGAGAATATAAAATGCCAGCCAGCCTGTCAACAGTTAAAGTAATAGCTTCTCAAATATACGTCATCACCTCAGTCTATGGAAACTTACATGGCCTGACTTTTCAAATAAAAGGGCTGCTAAAATTCTTCTTCTTAAGTCTCAATTTCTTGTCTTTTAAAGGGATGAAAAAATCTGTGACTTACACTGCGAAGAAGTTGTACAAAATGTCCAAAGGATGGCTAAGGAAGACGTGACTTCTGTGAGCATGGACTTCTTTTTTGGACAAATCCACTGAAATTCCCTTGGCCAAGGTTATGCAGATCTACCTGTGACATTATCTCACCTTGGAACACTTAAGAATATGCTGAAACAGCTTTGTGCTATTTATATTGAGAAAGGCTTGCATGTAAGAGAAGCAGGGTTTTCTATCTTCAGGAATAACATGTGTGTGTCTGTGTCTACCAGTTAGAGTTGTTTTTTTTTTCTACTTTTCCACAGTTAAGTGTATTCAGGTATGGTGCGTATGCCTTTAACTCCTTAAAAATGTCCCCTTAACAGATTTTATATTTGATCATGTGGCTTGTACTAGCAGTTCTTCTACAAGAATGCCTCAACATTTTTGCATTCTTTCACTTTGCCAAGAACTCACCGAGGGAGGTCTCATTGTACAGCGCAAGAAATACTGCACTAAAATCAAGTCTTCTACTTTGTATTTTACTGTTACTAAGAATGCTTAGATACCACTTTTCAACAAAGCATCTTAAAGAAATAGTTTCCTGTCCCAAAAGGGCTCACAACCTAAAAGATGCAGAATAGACACCAGCAAGCAGCTGCTGGAAAAAATGCTCTGCTAGGCTGAGTAGGGACAATAGCTTTGCCCCTACTAAAATGTGAGGACCACCAATTTTAAAGGTGTCTCTTTGGCCAGGTAGCAGGGTCTTTTTTGGGGGGGGGGGTTGTCTTGCTGAGGCGGGTACCAAGTAACTCTGAAAAAGGTCACCCATTTTTAAGGCTTCACTGACAACACTATAATACAGCCCACTGCTGGTGAACAGGTCATTTTTCAAAAGAAGGTTGGATTATAGTTGAGCTTCTGGACCCAATAATGGGCAGGCATTTTAAATTAGATGTTTAGTGGTCTCTTGTGATGCTGGTTCATGGGATGCTCTTAATATCAGGCTATTAATGTTAAAGGTAAAGGTTTCCCCACGACCGAATGGTCTAGTCGTGACCGACTGTAGGGGGCGGTGCTCATCTCCGTTTCAAAGCCTGTGAGCCAGCGTTTGTGTCCGATCATGGTGGCCAGCATGATTCTACGCCGTAGCGCACGGAACGCCGTTACCTTCCCACCAAAGTGGTTCCTATTTATCTACTTGCATTTTAGGTGCTTTCGAACTGCTAGGTTGGCAGGAGCTGGGACAAGCAACGGGAGCTCACCCCGTCACGTAGTCTCGAACTCCCAACCTTGCAGTTGAAAGCCCAGCGACAGCGGATTAACTCGCTGCGCCACCACGTCGCACACCAACGTTGTATCCATGGGAATAGTTTTCCTGTTTTAGTATAGACTGTCTTTTCTTCCTAAACAACATAAGCCGCAGAGGCAGATCTAAGGGAGGGCAAAGCTCTAAGTTTTGCAAGAAGCCTTACCTTGCAGTGGCGATCACTCCTCTCCTGCACCGTTTTAGCCAATCCTCACAGGGAACAGCAACATCTTGGCGTTGCTTACTGGCTACAGCAGCAAGGGAGAGGAGGGATTTACATGACAGGGTAAGGCTCCTTACAAAACTTAGAGCTCTGCCCTCCCTGTAGATCCGCCTCTGATAAGCCATGGTGGTTTTCCCTTGAGCCTCAGGAACTAAAATTCTCTGCTTTCTTCCCCAAACCCACAATTAGATCTGGCTAATTCTAAGACAGAGATCTCCAAACCCTGGTTCCAGGGCCAAAGTAGCCCTCCTGTAGATTTTTATCCAGCCCTTGGCAGGGGGTGGGTCTGGCCCACGGCAATTTACTGAAGAGGAATAAATACAGTGCAACCTTGATATCTGTGTCTGTGTGTATGGGGGGGGACTCAATTTAAATGTCCTTATATATAAGGTGGCCCTCGTACCAAAATGTTTGGAGACCGCTGTTCTGAAAGGAAAAAAACTCTTAGCTGCTGTGTTTGCATTAAACGGTCAAGGAGGGCTTCAGATGGTGACATTGATTCTAAGCACAACCTCTTGTAGGACAATGTGATTGCTAGCAGCTGAATTACATTCACAGGCAAGTAGTCCCATTTGGTGCACTTGTGGAGGAGCCCAGGGCTATGTGGACTGGCGCCCTGACCCTCCTCTAGATGCTGTTGTCCCAACAGGGCTCATACCAGTGCTAAGCGGCGTCTCCAGCAACATTCCTGCACATGTACTGCTTTTGGCCTGTCATATAGCACATCTCCTGGCACATGAATGGGGCAGGCTTCATTGAAAGGCATGGTCTGCTGCCTTGATGCGTAGCTTAAAACGTCTGCTGGGCTTGACATGGACATCCTGTGCCAAGCATTGTTGGCACAGCTGGTTTTTTATGCAGAGTGTATAGTTAACTCTGTTAAGGTGACGACTGCGGGGCTCGTGGGTATAAAGAAAGGGATGATGCGATTGGAGGGGAACATGAGAGAGACACTAGCCGTCTGTCTAGCTGAGCAGCAAGAGATGGAAGGAAGTCAGCCTGAGAATAGCAATCTGCACACACTAACTGAGACTTACTGGAAAAGAAAAAACAACCAGATTAGATGGGTAACCCTTCCTGCCAGCTGCAGCGCCCTCTTTAGGTGCAGGATGCTTTTGCAGGGCTGTTACACCCTTCTCTTCTTCCAATAAAAATACGCTGCTGCTTCCCTTAGGGGCAGGGGCATTGCCACCTTCCTAGATGGTTTCTTTCTGAAGACTGGGTAGTTTCCACAGTGAAGGAATACGGCCACAGAAATTCAGGCTGCACTTGGAGCAATCCAATGAGTGCGTTTTACAGAAAAAGGGCAATGGTCAAAAACCATCTTGCCTGTGTGTTCAGCTACCTCTTGTGCCTTGGGGGGAGGAGGGAAATTCAGATGGTAGATCAGGTTATTTCTCCCCTCCCCCATTCCCAGTCTTTCTCCCTTCTGAAGGTTGTCCCCCAGAATAACCAAAACTGTTCCAGTGCCAAGCCTGGACTGGAAACCAGACTGACTGGGTAGTGATGTCATTGTTCTTAACCAAGAAAACACTCAGCTACCACTGCACGGTCAGACTCCATCATTTAGATTTGGGGTTAAGATGTGGGACACAGCTTTTCTTCTGGAAGGAAATGGGTTCATGGTGAACACATTCGTGTGCATCCTTATCTGTATGTATTTTATAATTTTGAGAAATAAAAAAATATTGTAAAACAGAGTAGTATCTCAATAAAAAACTTGCCTTGCTTCTATGTGTTTAGTGTGTGCCAGTATGGGCTAGGTAATGTAACTAGTGTGGGAAGTACAAAGTAAGGCAGTGCATTTGTTTCCCAAGATAGAACAATTCACACAACTCTACAGCTGTACTAGAGAGGGTATGTACTGCAAAGGAAACTGAATTTTCCCTACCAAACGTCCCTGCCTTTAGAGCCCCCCCCCCCAATTCGAAACCTGGATTGGGGATTTGGTGTAAGAACTTCCAAGGGGAAAATTAGGGGAAAGCAGGAGATTAGCTCAGGCAAAATTCAGCATCACAACAGGGCCGGCTCTGAGAGCGGCAGGGACCAATGCGGGGCACACCTGCAGGGTCCCCACTCACCAAGAACAGCATTTGTGGTGCCACGCACAGCCCCTGAAAACAGTTGGCGGTGACATGACGACATCACCAGCAGCTGCTCCCAGAAGGCCCATTTTGGGCCACTCAGAGGCAGGGGCAGGGCCCGAGGTAAAGCTGCTCTGCTCGCCCCCATTGACCTACAGTCCATAAAGATCCCAATTGCTACAGCAGGTGATCTGGTATCTGCACTGGTGCACACACACACCCCAAAAAGTGTTGGGCCCCATGTGACGATGTTGGTCACATGGGCTTAAGGCCGGCTCTGCTTCTCAAGTTGCAAAATTGACAAGCATTCTAGCTACTGATGGTTTAAAATTAGCCCTTCCTTATTTCTTTATTCAGCTGAAGGTTACTACACCTATACCCTGCCTTTCTTCCATCCCAAACCTCAAGGTGCTGTATGTGGGGCTTGCCAGACAGTCTTCCACCTGTGTGCTAACAAGACCTAGAGGAAGGTGGCTGTAGCATGTGCCCTCCGAATGCGCTTAATGCAATGGCCCTCAAACCAGTGGTGGCCAGCAGCCCTTGATTGGTTCCTCTTAGCAAAGCTCTAACTGCCAATGTAAGGACCGGCTAGGTTACAGTGACTACTCCTTGCCCAGTGGGCCAGCAGCCCCACGCTCGATGGGCTGTGTTGGAGTTGCCATGGCTGCTGGTATATTTAATGGAAGACCAGTGCAACGTGGAGATACTACCGTGACTCTTTCTTCCCCTTTGTGCTGGAAGGGGTTAGGCTGGATCTGGGCCTTGTGCTAACATTTGCACAACAGCAGCACAGGCTCACACGGAGTATTTGCAGGATCAGCTCTTTTGTTTCTGTGACTGGTGCAAATTATATAAATAGATAACAAAACAATTAAACTCAAACTGTTAATTCAGGCAGCAAGGATTCTTACAGGGGGTATCTCTGTTACCCGAGAGGTTCCTGGCCATTGGCCACAAAAACAGAAACCTAAAACAGCCTATACCAGTGGTTCTCCAACTTTTTATCACTGGGACCCACTTTTAGAATGACCATCTGTCTGTGACCCACCAGATGTGATGTCATGGCCTGAAGTGCAGTCATTGTGACAGCCAGAGCCTGCTGTTTTCCTGAGATTGCAGTAATAAGTTAGGTTAGTTCTCAGCCATTTTCCAAGAGCACAGTGAATCAGAAAGAAAAAGGCCTATTTACAACCTTGACAGAAGCAAAACAGCCACACACCCCTCCCTTTCCAGCATCCCACCTTCCCATATTTTCAATATGGCTGCTCTAGGTGCTTCATGACCCACCTGAAATTGGCTTGTGACCCACTGGTGGGTCCTGATGGACAATACTATATAGACCTAAAAACAAGGCTAAATTCTAACACAGCAATGTAGGGCATTTTCCAATGTGCTAAAAACTGCCATGCTTTTTAAACAATAGTTGCAAAAGAAACCTCTATTTGCATCTTATTTAGCCTGTTGATTAGTCCAGGGAGCAGAGACAGAGGGGCAGAGCTTTATAGAAAGGTCTGTATAGTTACTGGGCATTTAACACATCGCTTTAGTTCCAGTAAGAGACTGTTTTCAGCCTTCACCTTCTTTGATCTGTTTGAAACTAAGTATTGCAGACAACTTGGCTGGTTCCTCAGTGCTGCTTTCAGCCGGCTGCGTACAAAAAGGTTTCAACTGTTTTCCCAGCAGTCAGGCTTACATCACGGTCTTCATCATGTGTAATTCTGTTTAGCCATTGCTGATACATCTTGCTTGATTTTGCCTCGTTTCTTTACAGAGCAATTTATTGTCTGACATTTTATTAAAAGGAGGAGACGACATGAGATTATGTTGCACTTGCATCAATTAAGGTACACCGGCAAATTGCACTAGCTCTACTCACCGTCATTCTGGCTTTGGCTTGTCTCGGAAAATAGGTCACCCACAGGAGGACATGGAGCCAAGTTTTGCAGGAAGTAGCTGTCGTTCCAACATGGGCGTCTGACCCACGGAGAGGGCGATGTCACAGCTATTCAGTTTCAAGCCCAGCTATTTGTATCGCTGCCTGCTGTTTTTAATTGGTCACTATACATAATGGCTATTCTGTTATTTTTTCCTTATGTGATCAAAGGGTCATCAGACCGTTTAAGCAGGCCTGGATGCATCCAGGGGAATCGTTTGGTTTCAGCATTTAAAGGATATGGAATTCTGTGCCAAAGATAAAGCTGGTTTCTTTTCTGATTGGTAGTCTTCAGTTAAGAAATTGGAAAACACAATCACTCACCTCAAATGGGAACCAAGGGAGATGTTTGTACTATAACAGTCAACAGGCCACTTCTAAAATCATGCCCAGGACTAAAAAATAAATCATACCGAGGTCTAAAAACAAATTCCCAAATGCAAATCACAGCTAACCTACAGCCCTAAGTTAACTACCTAAGAACATAAGAAGAGCCCTGCTGGATCAGGCCAAAGGCCCATCTAGTCCAGCTCCTGTATCTCACAGCAGCCCACCAGGTGCCCCAGGGAAGCATGAGACAACAAGATGCCTGTTGCCACTCCCTTGCACCCGGTACTCTGAAGTAGCCTACTACTAATGTAAGGAGGTTGCACAATCCAGTCATGGCCTATAGCCCACAATGGACTTTTCTTCCAGAAATCCGTCCAATCCCCTCTTAAAGACATCTAGGCCAGATGCCATCACCACCTCCTGTGGCAAAGAGTTCCACAGATTAACTAACCGCTGGGTAAAAAAGTACTTCCTTTTATCTGTTTTAACTCTCCCAACCCTCAGTTTTAGCGGCTGTCCCCTGGTTCTGGTGTTTTGAGAGAGGGAAAAGAACATCCCTTTATCGACTCTATCCCTTCCGTGCATTATTTTGTATGTCTCAATCATGTCCCCTCTCAGGCGCCTTTTTTCTAGGCTGAACTAGTTAACGTTGGTTGTAGGGGGCTTAACGGTTAACTAGATTTACTTTCCAGTATACTCTTCCAACATTGGTTATTGAAGTTTCTTGTCACATGCTTGCCTGTCGTGACCAGCAGATGGGTACCATAATGCTCTTTTCTGAAAATCAAACTCCAAAAGCTATGAAGTCATCTAAATTTTATTGGAATACTAAGGTTTAAAAAATGTGGAATAAAGCATCACTTCCTTAACTACCAATGTTAGAGGTAGTTAACAAAATCTATGGTCCCCAATCTAACAAGCAGTGCAATTCTAGGCATGTCTACTTAGAAGTCCCATTGTAATCCATGGGGGTTCCCAAAGTGTGCGTCTTGAGGCTCTGGGGCACTGTGGCACACTCACAGGAGTGTCATGGGATGTCTCTGGTGGCTATTCCTACCAGCTCTCCCAGGTGCCACCAGCTTTGTTCATGCAAAATGAACCATCTTGGTTCATCATGTTATTTGGAAGCCGCCATCTTTGATCACATGAGATTTTGTGTGGTCCAAGATGGCAGAGCATGGTTGAGTTGGGAAGAATAGGCTACAGGGGCACCGTGACCCTGGTAAGTTAGGGAAGCACTGACGTGTAGGATTGCTGCCTCAAGAGCTCATTAATTGTACAAGGTTTAAGCCTAGGATTACCAGATACAAACTGGGACAGAGTGCCCATACCTTTAACCATTGTACAGAAGAGGGAATTTGGGCAGGTGCAGCTCATCATGGAAGGGTTTCAAAAGCAGCATCTGCCCAAATTCCTTCTTCTGTACAATGGTTAAAGGTATGGGCGCTCTGTCCCAGTTTGTATCTGGCAACCCCATTTAAGCATACTTAACTCTGAATTTGGTCAGTGTGCACAAAATGAACAATAACCTTTTAAGCAAACTGCCCCAGTCCCAAAAAGGGGATCAGACAGTACAGACTGAATTCAAAACAAGGTGGGGTTGCTCTTTAGTCCAGAACACTTGGAGGAGTAGAGCCACAGACACCGTTTAAACAAAAAACATGTTCTAGTTTTTATTCATACTGTTAAAAAGGACTTATCACAGAAAAGCCGCCCCAATTCTGCATAGAATAAAGAGTGCGAAGTCAAGGCCACATCAGCATGACTGCTACAGAAGTAGAGGCACTGAATCACATCAGTTTGGTTTCCACCTAATATGACAAGTATATTTACATGTAGCTGCACAGGAATGCAATTAACTGTAGGGAGATTACAACAATATACACTGTATATAATATATGCTCACTGGGCTAAAAGAACCCACCCGTCTTGGTGGACTGCAGTGGAGCAGAGAGGCAGAAGCCCAGTCATCTCAAAAGGAAACAGGATCGCTACAGGGAGTGGCCGGGGGGGGGGTCCCTGGCCCTACGAGGAGGCTCTCTTCTGTTCTGTGAAAGGCGATTCATAAACCTCCATGGGGGGGCAGCTGCAAACCAGGTGCTGATCGCCATAGATGTCATCCGTACGAGCAATTGTGGGCCAAAACTTGTTCTCAGGTTTCACGAACGGCTGAGGAACAGAAGGGAAAAAACATTTTATTTTATTTTTTAAAAAGCAAAGATTCAGCCTGCAATCCTATGCATGTTTTTTTCCTGGGAGCAAGCCCTATTGAACACAATGGGACTTGCTGCTGAGTAGACAAGCAGAGTTGTGTGCTGTCAATTGGTAACCCTAGACAAATTAAGTACAGTGCTATGGCTAGGGTTATGGGTTTTTTTTTGGGGGGGGGGGTTTAAAAACTGCTTTTTGGCAGTTAAACACCGCCTTTTGGTGGTTAAAATATCTGAATAAAAACACAAACACCACATTTTGGTGATTAAGGTATTTTCCAGAAATTAAAATAACTACTTTTCCAATTAGAAATAATACTTCGGCTGCATCTGCTGATACTATCACCTGTATCGTCTATCTTTAAAATTTTTATACACATATAATCTACATTTAAAATTAAAAGCATTTAAAATTAATAAAAATGAGAACTTTGAATGAGAATGTAGGGGGAAAAAACCACATAGCACCGCAGTTTGCCATTTTAAGCAAGACATTTTGGAAAAAATATCACCCCCAAAAAGCACACCCCTAGCTATGGCACACAAGAGTAATTGGGGTACCTTATACAGTCAGCTTTATTAAAGGCATAGCAATGTAAACAAGGGCTGAGAGACATTAAAGAATAAACCATGATGAAAATCAGTAGGCGATACCCTAAAAATGAATGAACACCCCAAAATAGAAAGCCAGGCAGCCCTAACGCCCCCAGTGCCAATGCAGCCATGCTAATGGGGTGCGGGCTGCATCCGGATCCCTCCTTGAGGTTAGGGAACATTTGTATCCTTGCCCCAGGGCAAGCCTCCACTGCCCCAATGGGTCTATTAGGACCTGCGCCAACTACTTTGCTGGTGCAAGTCTGATTGGCTTGGGTGGATGGATTGAGGCTGAGAAGGGAGATAGGATATTGGTGGCACTGCTGCCACCAATACTGCCCCTTTCCCAGCGTCAACCCCCCCTCCCCTTCCTGTTCCTCCCCTCCACCCTCAAACTGACTTATTGGTGCTGTTGCACAGTCATGGCTGCTCACCACTTGCAGCAGTGGCCAGGATATGCGTTCTGGCCTATCGCCCTTCGCAACAGCCATGAAGCATGCTGCGTTGCTGGAACGCACTTTCTGGCAAGGCGGTGGCCCAGAAGGAGCAGGCTGTTGGTGTTTTGGTAATCTGACTTTTTTTGGTAAAGGCCGACTAGAAAATTTCTGACAGTTTTCCAACAAAAATGCTTTTATAAATTTTAAGAAGAAAGAAAATGCTATTTCTCACTGATCAATGATTTTCTCAAATATCCGTTTCTCAAATCCAAATTGTTTTGATCAACAACATGGATTTTTTTGCTACAGGGACCCAGTCATTACAGGTACAGCCTGTCCAGGTTTGTTACAGGTGCAGCAAAGCCAATTCAGGAGAGAGAGCTGAAAGCACAATCAGTTCCTCCTCAGACAGGATACTCGACATTTTCAGGATAGTAACTTCAGCAGAAAACCTGACTTCAAGCGATAAGACAAAAACATTAGCTCATCACGTACCAGCGGAAAAGCAGCTACTTCTCTAGAGTAAGGACGATCCCAGTTAGGAGCCGCAACGCAGGCCAAGGAGTGCGGTGACATCTAATTAAAGCCCAAATAAAAACAGGCAAAAGGATTGGGGTCAGTGAAATTGCACAGCCAGCGAGATGCTTCCATTTTACTTATTCTTGCATGGCAAGAACACAGGTGATCAGCTGATCAAGGAGCAGGAAACCCAGTGAAAACTGTGCAGAGGTCTCAATGAAAGAAGTGGAAACACAAAAATCATGATCCTGACTTCAATAAGACTCGAGTATGCAACTTTCTCTGGCTCTCGAATAGCAAATTCAATGTTTTCTTTGAGATACTTGAAAAATCAAATTGGGCTGTGATTTATATGTCCATAACACGCACAACAAAAAAGAATTGGGACATAACCGCTGAAAATAATGTCTATATGCTTATTTCCTAACTGCTAAACTTCACAATGCTTAAGTCTACTATACAGTTGTGCTCCGGTATCCACTAATTCAGTATCCATAAATACCATGCATACTGAGACACCTATTAAAAAGATAGGGGGACATTAACCCATCTCTTTTTTTCCTTGTTGCAGTAAAACCACTGATGTTCCCCCATCTTTAAAAAGGCATCCCAGTAACCATTATTTCAGGTATCCACGGGGGGGGGGAATCCAGAACTGAATCCCAGCAGGTACCGGGCCATGCCTGTATTGGGTTTATTTAAAGTATTGATTTATGCTTTTCAACCAACAGCGGTTGGCACCTCTTTCTCTCATGCACACAAATATCCTCCGACCAGTGGTGTCATTCAAATGATTTAGGAACAGGAACTCACTTCTGATTGGCGCTTGTCGGGGTCCGCGGCTGGAGGGAGGCCCAGGCACGCAGCCTACCTACCCGTTGCTTCTTCCCTCGCCGCTGGTAAGGTAAAATTCTGCTGCCGCCGCCGCCGCCCTCACTTTCTCGTGCCGCTGCCTGCTGCCTGCCTCGCTCGCTCGCACAAAGTGCAGGCAACGGCTGCCACATGCAGTGCGCATGCGCGGCTGAGGCGAGCCAAATTCAAATGTTGAAAAAAAACAAAAAACCCGGAACCAGCCACGGAGCCCGTTAGGATCAGGAACGCCCGTTCTGGTCCGTTCCCCCTGAATGACACCACTGCCTCCGACCCTGTTCCAAAGGACTGACCCTCTTCTCAAAAGACAAGGAAGCAAATCACAGCCCAATCCCAAGGTGTAGGGCCCCTGTAGGAGCAGCGGCAGCAAAAGGGCTACCCTGCGTCCAATGGGTGCTGGCCCAGCAATGGGCCCTCTCAAGCCTGCGCTGGCTGTTTTGCTGGTGCAGCCTTGAGAACCTCTGTGTCAGGCCATGCAGCCCACCATGGATAGGACACAGACCGCCACCTCCAGCCCCACCCCTGCTCTCTCCCTCCCTCCGCTCAATTCACCCTCCCGCCCCCCACCCCAAAATAGCTCACCGCCAGTGGCAGTGAGACCTACCGTGGCCGGCTCCGCACTGGGTCCTGGTGCTGGCCTGGCACTGCTGCCAAGTCCTCACCGCCAGTGGCAGAAATGCCTTACCACACTTTTGCAACACTGGCGCCAGCAGTAAGGGGTGACTGCTGGTGCTAGGCTGTGGCCAGCAGTGTCATCCTGGCGGAACAGGCCGGTACGCCGTTCCGCTAGTTCCGCGGACGGGCCCGGGTCACACGCCTCTCCCGAGGACGGGCATGCTGTTTCTGGGCCCTCCCGCCCTCCCGTGCATCCAAACTGCTCTGAAATGGAGCGATTCCAGGCACAGGGAGGCGTGGCTGGCCTCCGCCATAGGGGCGGAGGGCTGCCAATCATCCCAGTGTTCCGGTTCCTGGCGCGCCCGGATGACATCACTGGCTGTGGCCCTCGGTCACTAGAAAAGATGCTAGATAAGAACATCACCTTATAAAAATGCCCCTTGCTCAGTTAGCCGGAGCAGAGTCTCCTGCAGAGTCAAAGTCTGCAGATTTCCCCCATCTACAATGAACTCACCAGCCCTGCTACACTCAGTGCAACAACACTGCAGGTCAGTTTCCTGCCCACTACGATGGCCACCTTTGTAGGGAGCTGCCATCAAGCCTGCCCTCATCTTAGCTCACCTTCAACGGGTTCACTCGCGAGTCCATCTTCCCTTCCTCAATATCAGCAATTTCTTGTCGAATGCTGATCATTGCGTCACAGAATCTGTCCAGTTCTGCCTTGTCTTCAGACTCGGTTGGTTCAATCATGAGCGTTCCTGCCACTGGCCAGGACATCGTTGGAGCATGAAATCCTAAAAAAAAAAGTTCTAAATTATTGATCTGAAGAGCCAACATAAAATAAACATTCCTCGGCCATCAGAACTTCCCACCAAGTTCAATTGCTTATTTTTATATATCCGTAAAGGGTTAGAAGCACAACGTTTTCAGAGCTGAATAAAAGTTCGCTCCCTCGGCACATGCAAAGCCCAGTTATGCACCTGTTCTTTTTATCGCTAGGCAAAGAAAGAGTGCAGTTGTCTTTCACATCCCCACCATGTATCTCAGGGTGCAATCCTAAACTGGAATTAGGCCAGAACAGTTAGGCCAGCAAAGTTTGGCCAGCACAAGGGATACCGTAGAGTGCATTTGGATCACTCTCAGAGTCAGTGAGGATGGCGCACGTCTGTGTGCTGGCTTCTCTGACTCCAAGAGTGGCCCAAACGTACTTTACGGTGTCTCTTGTGCCCACCAAACTTTGCTGGCCCAACTGTGCCAGCCTAACTCCAGGTTAGGATTGCACTCTCAATGACATTACTGCAAGATTAGTGGCAGCCAAACGAAGCACATGTTATACACCATACAGTCCTTTGACAGCTCACCGTAATCCTGAAGCCGCTTGGCCACATCCACCGCTTCAATATTGGCTGTTTTTTTGAACGGTCTGGTGTCCAAAATGAATTCATGTGCTACATAACCTGTTCATGAACAAAGGTTAAAAACAGTGAGCATTGATGTAAAAGGGGAAAAAAGCCATATGAACACAATGGCAGTCTGCTTACTACAAAGCAAACGTTTCATAGCCCTGTGGCCTCTGGACTAGCTCAATGGCTTTGAATATGCAAGGTTCCCCAGGAAGGGTTGTTTGAAATCCTAGAAAGCTGCAGCCAGTCAGTGACAACAGTACTGGGGTGAGATGGACCAACATTTCTGACTCGGGGTGCAATCCTAAACTGAGTTAGGCCTGCATAAGCTAAACCAGCAAAGTTTGGTCAGCACAAGCAACACCGTAGAGTATATTTGGCCCACTCGAAGTCAGAGAGGCCAGCACACAGACGGGAGCCATCCTCCCTGACTCAGACAGTAGTCCAAAAATGCTTTATGCTGGCCCTTGTGCTGGCCAAACTTTGCTGGTTTAGCTTATGCCGGCCTAACTCCAGTTTAGGATTGCGCTCGCAATAAAAAGCAGCTTCATACATCCCTGTGACTGATCTGCAGGGTACCAACTCTGGCTGACTCCATCCCTGGAGATTTTCTTCCCCAACTTGACAAAAATGTTGGACAGGCAATGATGGCTTGCAACCTCCTTACATTATATTAGTAACCTCCTTACATTAGTAGTAGGATACTTCAGAGTGCCGGGTGCAAGGGAGTGGCAACAGGATGCAGGAATCTTGTTGTCTCGCGCCTCCCTGGGGCAACTGGTGGGCCGCTGTGAGATATAGGAAGCTGGACTAGATGGGCCTTTGGCCTGATCCAGCAGGGCTCTTCTTATGTTCTTATTCCTAAAGGTCTTGTTAGATTCATCACAATTGCTTTCAGTGGGCACCCGACAATCCTACTCCTTATTAACGTACAGAACAATGTTTAACCGAAAGGTATCATGCCGGCCTCATGACCATGGAAACTTGTCCTCGGACAAACTCCAGCTCTTTGGTTTAGAATCAGAGATGACCACTGCCCCCTACATTCAGTCACGACGAGACCATTTGGTTGTGTATCTTTTACCTATCATTGCCTACCTATATTCGATACTGGTTGAAATCTGATTGTCTGGATCACATTCAACAATTTACGTGCGCTAACTTCTGCTATTTGTCAGGATGTTTTTCTCTGTGTGTGCATGCATGTGCACATATAGCATGCGCACTGCTCAAAGAATTTGAAAGGAATGGCAGGGGGAGAAAGGACACACTGATTTCACCAAGGAGAGGTGGATGAGCTCACACAGCTTCTCTACAGATGTTGTTCTTAGAAGGAAAAATTCATCCACAAGTGCCTGTGCCTGTATTATTTAGATTGCCACCAGCACAATAGTCCCCAAACATGGGTTTTGCAAGGACGGGAAGACAGGAAATAAAATACAGTGGCTCAGTGGAACAGTGGACAGGCCAGTGGCAGAACACAGAAGGTTTACTATTGCACATGGCTGCTGCTTGGTTAATTCTTCCAGATGTGCAGAGGGAAGGATTGATCTAGCTTTCAGTTGGGGGTGGCGGATGATGTACCACTGCTGCTTAGTAGGGATTAGGCTGCATATTGTTCAGAGGGGAAAACATACAGACAGCTCAACAATTCACCTTATTTGTGTGGGCGGATTTTCCCCAGAGAAGAATGCATCAGGACTGAGATTTTAGCCCAGGCCTGAACAAACTTTTCCTCCATGAACAATAGCCATGGCAGCAGGCCAAGCGAAGAGATGTGCCTGCGTGTCAGTTTCTGGCACTAATTAGTGCACCTGTGTACAGGGAGAGACGTGCAGTGTGGCATGTCCTCCATGGACGGCCTGACTGGAATCAGAGCCCTGATTGGTGCTGGGAACAGGAAACTAGGATATAAGCAAGGGCAGTCCCCCATCACCTTTGTGGGTCCTAACGAGAGGAGGGGAATACGCTGCCCATTTGTTCTATCAACTGCTGTACCAGTAAACCATCTGATGTGTCCTGTTTTTTGCTGCCTTGACGTACTGGACCTTTGATCTTTTGCCTGGAACCTGACTACGAGCTAATTTGCAATACAACCCTTTTATCTAAAGAAAGGAATGTGTGCTGTGACTTCTTCTTCGCCTCCAATAGCAGTCACGCTGTGCCTGGTGAGGGCCGCCTACGCTGCCAGCCATCCTCTGCTACCAGTCCTAGGCTCTTTTCTTCCCCAGGGTGAGCTCAAGAGTTCTGGGGTGCTACCAAGCCCCATTTCTGGCTATTGGGGCGCAATAGGATGCTCTGGTGGCTACTGTCCCACTGTCCTATTTCAGCTATGCCGAACTGCCTCCTGCTGCTTTTGTGTGCACGGTCATATGCTGGAACTACGAGTAGTTTCACATTGGGAAGACAACAATTTAAGGTAGGTACTTGCCTTGGGCTCCTCGAAAGAGAACTTTGTAATGCTTCTCTAGGCGCTTTGCCATATAGTTTGCATTCAGGATGGCAATTTCGGACGCATGCTTCAGGCCTTTTCCACCCATCATCTGAAAGGACAGAAACAGCAATCATGAGAAACAGGGTATCCAAAGAAGGCAAATTGATGGAATATGGGCACCATCTCCTGAATGCCATCGTTTCCAAACTGTCACCTAGATATACACGTCCCTTATCTCAAAAAAGTTGTACTAACCTTTCAAAATGTATTTCCAGAATGAATGGGCAACTTTAACTGGGAGGTTGGTCAGATTATATGCATATAGTTTTTTAAACCTTAATGTCCCCCCACCCCCCATCATGAGAATAGAGTTTAACTCTCTGGGAAAATAGATAGTGATCTCTTCTCACAGCACAATCCTGCCTTGTACGTAGCATTGACGCAATGTTGTTGCGTTGATGCTACGTCATTAGCGCCAACATGGGAGAGCCAAGTGGGACCCCCGCATCGGCGCTAAAACTCTCAAGCTGACACTACGAGTAGCATCCGCTTGCGAGCGCCAACGGGGAGCCTCCCTTGCACCAACCACAGCCCGTCGGCATGAAGGAGGCTCCGCCCCATTCCGGGACAGGGATTGGCAGGGAGGAGGGAGATTGTGGGCGGGGAGAGGGTGGGCTCTGGATTCAGCCATAAGGACGAATTCCTAAACCCGTCTGGGAGGCCACGCAGCTCCGATTCAGGCTGTGCCGTCTCCTTGGATCTGCGCCTGCTGTTTAGCAGGCGCGAATGTGCCCTTGTCATTGGGAGGCTCCAGACTCCTCAAAGCGGCATTGGATTTGGCACCGGCCGGCCTTGCCAATCCAACACTCCTTAGGATTGCACCCTCAGAAACAGTCAAGCCTGTCTGAATGATCATGCAGATCTCTGTATTCTTCATTCAAAATTGGAACCAGCTTCTAAGCAATTAGTTTGCATATGAATTGCAGATGGAGGAAGGACCACACACATCAAGTACCTTGATATAAGCCCATGAAATAGGCAATATAGCACTGGATCCCCAAGGGGCAGCACTGATTGTGCCCAATGAGCTTGAATCTTCATCGTGCTGTAATGTAATGACAGGGTGGCTGGGCAGGAAAGGGGCTAAATGCTTCTTCCTAAAAGGGAACAAACAAAATAAAGATCTGACAACCTGAACTCTTCTACCACTGTCATGTCTAAAACGGATTTCTCATTCTCCTCTTATGTAATTTGAACATTCACCTCTATCCTTGATCGGTCATCTTAGCCAATTCACAAGGAACCATTTGATTTGTTTTACTACGTAAACCACTTTGTGAACTACATTTGCTGAAAAGGTATCATTAATACTAATACAATGCTTTTCTGGCCCTCAGAAAATCTAGGCCCAGATTATACTATGTAAATTAAGTACGCAGGAAATCATTTTTCCCTCTCTCACAATACCAGAACCAGGGGCATCCTCTAAAGCTGAGTGTTAAGAGAGTTAGAACAAACAAGAGAAAATATTTCTTTATCCAAAGTGTAATTAGTCTGTGGAACTCTTTGCCACAAGATGTGGTGATGGTGTCTGGCCTGGATGCCTTTAAAAGGGGATTAGACAGATTTATGGAGAAAACTCCATCACAGGTTACAAGGTATGTCCAGTCTGAGATTAGCTGGTCGTTCATCATGAGGGCTGGGTAGGAATTTTTTTCTGCCATTCAAATTGACCATGGATGGCATTTTTTTCCTACCCCACACTGGGGAGGGAGGAATGGGTGTTCAGTAGGTTTCATGGTTTAAAAACGGGTGACTTGGGTTTAATAAAGTTAAACCCCAACCTCAGTCTGGTGTCTTCCTTGGGGGTGGTGCAAAGGTAATAGGCTATCTTACAATGCCAGATGCAGGGGAGTGGCAGCAAGGTACAAGTACCTGGTTGTCTTGCCTGCTCCCTGAGGCATCTGGTGGGCCACTGTGAGATACAGAAAGCTGGACTAGATGGGCCCTTGGCCTGTTCCAGTGGGGCTGCTCCTAAGAGTATATGTCTGAAGAGGAGCATCTGGTTCTGGTGGCTGTCAAAGAGAAATGCTGTGGAGAATCTTGGCTGGCCACCAGTGTGTTTACCTCAGAATGCCAGATGCAGAGGAGTGGCAACAAGATGCAATATCTTGTTGTCTTGTGTGCTCACTGAGGCATCTGGTGGGCCACTGTGAGATATAGAAAGCTGGACTAGATGGGCTCTTGGCCTGATCCAGGCCTTTCTTCTGTTCTAATTAAGGGGTTCTGAGAATAATTTTGTTTTCTCTCTTTCAGCAGCATTGGAGCACATAAAATTTGTTTTTTAAGAAAACACAGGCTCTTGTTGCAAGACCCAGATACTAACACTCCAATTGGTCCCATTCCAGGTCCTCCTCCTCCATGAGGAATGCAGAAGGTTTTATGAAGATTTAAATGCGAGACATCCGACCCATAGTCTCCAGGACGGCACAGGCCAACCTATGGAGAAAGGACATTAGTAGATGGTCAAATACAAAAGATAAGGGAGGAATAGTAAATTCAAGGTGCGTTTCTTCCGTTGGAGAAATGGGGTCTGCGAGTGAAAAATGTACTTTTCAATGAAATTCTTTTGCTCTTATGCATTCAAAACAAGAGGGATTAAAAATAAATTCATATTTCTCTCTCCTCAAGTTTTTTTTTAATGCATTGAAGTTGAAATTAACCACAAATGTGAATTTTAATCTTGGAGGTATTTGCAAAGTTCTTTCTCACCTGGGCGTTCATGTTTGCCCCATCCAGGTAAACCTGACCTCCGTGTTTGTGAATCAAGTCACAGACATCGCTGATCTCCTCTTCGAAGACGCCGTTGGTAGAGGGGTACGTGATCATGATCGCTGCTAGGTTGTCCTTATGCTTGTCCACCTTTGAAAAGCAGTGGGGAGAAGAGGGAATGAGAACAACGTGAAAGGGGAGACTGATCAAAGCTTTTGATCTTTTCACACATGTCAGAGCAAAGAGGAATGCCCCTGGTTCTGCCCAACATTGCAGATATGCAACACGAGCCAAATGTCCACACCTGTGGACTGGCATTAACGAGTTAAGACAGACAAAATGCACTACACACTATTTTGCTCATTAAGATTTATCAGAGGCGCCGCACCCATGCAAGCGTGGTGATGCACCTGCGGCAGGTACCACTGAGGGAGCTGGGCACACTGGGAGGGAAAACAGGCATGGAGCAATTCTGGAAGCAGAGGGCATGGCAAGGCTGGCAGAGGGCGTGGTGATGTTCATCACCCCCCTGCCCTGGGTGCAGTCAGAGCCTGCTCCGGCTCTGAGATTTATGTAGCTAAGCAAATAAATGGTACCCTGTCCCCAAAAGGGCTCATAATCTTTAAAAAAAAATGCAAGAGACCCTGACAACAGCCACTGGAAAAGATGCCACACTGGGGTGAACAGGGACAGTTGCTCTCCCCCTGCTAAGTATAACAGGACACCACTTTAATTGGTGTCTCTTGGCAGTAAAGCAGGGGTTCTGCATCAAATACTCTGCAGTGGCTGCCTAGTTGCTTTTGCAAAATACAGACACAAACTTCTCAATTACAACATTAGCATAGAGCAATGGTTCCCAAACTGCGAGTTAGGACCCACTAGTGGGTCGCGAGCCAATTTCAGGTGGGTTGTTGTGACACACCTAGGGCAGCCATATTGAATATACGGGGTGATGGAAAGGGGAGGGATGTGTGGTTGTTTCGCTTACATCAAGGTTGTAAATAGTTTTTGTCCTTTCTTTCCGAGTCACTTTGCTATTGGAAAATGACTGAGAAATAACTTGTCGCTGCATTCTCAGGAAAGCAGCAGGCTCTAGAGGCCCAATGGCGGCGCTTCCGGCCATGACAGCACTTCTGGTGGGTCTCAGACAGATTTGCATTCTAAAAAGTGGGTCCCAGTGCTAAAAGGTTTGAGAACAACTGGTGCAAAGGGAATGATAAATAAGCATGGAGAAAGCACAAACATGATCCTGCCTCCAAAACCGATTCTCAAAATTAGAAGGCAGCTAAACATTTAAGGTAGTGTACTGTATTTTGGCTAACAAGAATAGTTTATTTAGCACCAAATGCATAAAATAAAGAGGCAAATATATTCAGTGATGAGCTGTTTACCTGTCCGCAAAAATAAGAGACCAGTATAAACCAAGGTAAGAGAGAAGAGCAGCAAACTCACCATAGCCTTAAGATGACCAACATCAATGCTTCCATTTTTATCCACTTCCACTGGCTGTATCTTCATTCCTGCCATCTGAGCACTTGCTGGATTGGTGCCATGTGCAGATTTAGGAATAAGACAAACCTTTTAAAAAAGTGAATGCTAAATTAATAAGACTGTCAGTTTTGCAGACACCAACTAATGGCACATTAAGAGTGCCATATACAGATTGCCTAATTATCCGCAGATTTTTAATTTGCGCACTGTGTCGAGACAGATAAAAATCTGTGCTCCCATTGCAGAGGGCTTTCTGAACCCCAATGATGCTGTGCGCCTTTGCACCCAGCACTGGGGCTCAGAAAGCTCTCCGGATGCGATGGGGGTGTACCCCATCAGGTTTGAGGGGGCAAAATTTAATTAACGCAGATTTTTTCATCCGTGAGTGTTCCAGGAACAGAATCCTCGTGGATAAAAAAGGCCCCACCAGTATCATCTAGTTCAGTCTTGAATTTATTGGGCAAAACTGACACAAATCAAAGTCCTCGTGCTTAAATGTTACGGATTGGTAAAAGGGAGTTAGAAAACTGCCCTAAAATGAAATCAAACCATCGATTCATCTATCTTCAGTATGACTGACCCTGACTGGCAGTGGATCTCCAAGGTTTTGAACTTCTGCCTTCCTACACAAACCAGAGATTGATCCTGAGATATACACAGCTTGTGCTTTGCCACTGAGCTTCAGCTTCCCCCAGGCTTTCAAAAAGTGTTACACACTAACAGCCCAATACTATCCCCCGTCAGTCCACAGCAAGTAACACTGCCAACAGATCGCACGCTGCATGCTGTGGTGGTGGTGGTGGTGGTGGTGGTGGTATCACATGGCCAGTGAGAGGCAAGTAAAAATACCACCTGATCGCCAATGGGTCTCTTTGGATGTACACCAGCTATTTTGCTGGTGTATGTCCAAGGAGAGAAGAGTGGGGAGATTTAGAACCGATAGAAGGAAGTACTTTTTTACCCAGCACGTCGTTAATCTGTGGAACTCTTTGCCACAGGAGGTGGTGATGGCGTCTGGCCTAGGTGCCTTTAAAAAGGGATTAGGCAGATTTCTGGAGGAAAAGTCCATCACGGGCTACAGACCATGATGGGTTATGCAATTAGAAGTAGATTACATTAGAAGTAGGCTACTTCAAAGTGCCAGGTGCAAGGGAGTGGCAACAGGATGCAGGCATCTTGTTGTCTCATGTGCTCCTTGAGGCATCTGGTGTGCCACTGCGAGATACAGGAAATGGGACAGACTGGGCCTTTGGCCTGATCCAGCAGGGCTCCAAGCTTTTCAGTACGAGGGCCACACATTTTCATGGGCAAAAAAAAACAAAAACAGTTTTATGAATTAAATTTAAATGAATAACTGAATTTTACATGGATCTTTTTTGTAATCGGCATATGTGTCAGAACAAAAGAGAAACGTGAGAATTACAAAGACACAATGCCATTTAAAAACTGTTAAGTGATATATATTGAGTGAAAATGTCAAACATTACTAAAATGCTCTGATAAAAAGAAAAGTTGCTGTGGGCTGAAAAAGATCTTGTGGTGTGCCGGATGTGGCTCTTGGGCCATAGTTTGAAGATCCCCATTTATTTATTTCATTAATATTTAGATAGCCGAAGTCCAAACATAAGCAAATAATTTTGATAGGAAAAAAACCAGATCTATTTCATTACACTGTGGGGTGAAAAAAAGCAAGGTTTCAAACGAAATCACAACAGTAACTTTTTCATTCGCAAGCATGGCTAACGATGCTATAGGCACAGTACCCTAGTTGGGAATTTCAATGCCCCGAATTGCTCTAATCCCAACACAAAACCCTTCTGGCAGCGCCACTTAAAATTTCACCCCTTCCTGGTCCCCAGGGCCAACCATTGGCACGTCTTTGCTTTGAATCTCAATTTTGCTTTTAATGTCATTAATGAGCTAGTTCCTGGATCTCTGCAGCGAACCTCGCTATGTGAGCCCAACTGCTCAGCCGAGAAAAGGAGGAGGAAGAACTTTTATGTGGCTGACAGAGGAATTTGCTGAGGAACAAACATGAATGAGCTCCTGCTGTTGGAAAAGCTGTGTGAGGCTGAGGCGCACCTCAGGAGGTTGGCAGCGGGGTCCATAATCCATTGTTGCCTTGGACAGCCAGCCAAATCTCGCCATCACCACCAACCGTGTTCATCCTGACTCTGTGCAGTCTGGCCTCAGCTGCAGGGCTGAGTTTCAGGGTCAGTCCAAAGCAATGAGAAGCCTCTGCAGCAGCAACGGAGGGGGCGGTGGCCGTGCAGTAGGTACTGCAAGCGCCACAATGCACTAGATAAGCAACCTCTTCCTCTTGCTGTCAGAGCCATTCAGGACAGTAAAGGCCACTTTGCTGTCACTGTCCAGAATGGCTCTGATGGCAAGTGGGAGGGGCTCTCAACACACCATGTAATGTCATGGCGCCCCCTGGAGATGGGTTACTGATCTGAAGTTCAGCAGTACTACAGGCACAAGCCCCCATTCCTTGCAGGAGAAAGGCAGAAGCAGTCAGTCTCGCTACACAATCATTACAAATATTTATATGCTGCTTTACAACCAAACGGAAGTTCATGATTGCAAACCGAAACCAGAAGTGGGTTGCAATAGTTTCTTTTTTAGCTTCGGACACATGGAGAGAGGCTCTCTGTGGGGGTCCCCAACCCCCACAGATGCTGGGGCAGGCTGCACTAAGTCCCCCCCCAGCCCCATTATGTTGCCAGCAGCAACCCAATTGCGTTGCTGCCAGGGGGAAGACGCCGGGCTTTCCAGGCTGGAGCGTTGTGATGCCCCAGTTTGAAAACCCCAAGTCGAAGACCTTAGAAAACTAATCATGTTCTACAGCAATATGCAGCACTGTCAGTAGTCATCATGGAATCTTGCACAATGGCCAGGAATATATACCAGGGAAAGACATTTTGGACAAAAAGAAAAGTCAATCTTGCAAAAGAAAGGTGGACGGCTGATGGGTTTTTTTTAATTGCCTCTTGGCGAGATCCATGTGGAGGTGGTCTTAGGCCCAGTCATTTGGAGCAGACGGTTTTGTCCGAGCCACCCTTGTCCGCAGAATAATTTGCCTTATGGAAATCACTGTGAGATTTGCTGCGAGCTGGGCCTTGGATCCAGAGAACTGGCAGCTGTGCTCAGCTCATGGAATGGGCTTCCCCATGCTGCAGCCCACCTCCCCTCCCCCCCCCCCCCACAAAGTAAATGAAGAGGGGGGAGATGCTCTCACAGATTGAGAGCATTATCCTTCTAGGAACATGTATCTGCTGTGCTCATGGCAAAGAATCAACCAAGAAGCTCCCAAAGCGTTCATTCAATACAGCCGTAAAAAAACCTCCATGGGCTGAAATTCAAGCCCCATCTGGAAGGTAAGAGCAGCCAGCCAGGTTTTCCGTTCAGCGTTAAGAGGAAGCAGAGATGTTCCCACTTACACTTCGGTGCCACTCTCCTTTTGCATTCAGGTAAGCCTTGATGGCAGCCAGTCCAGCATATTCACCTTGGGCCCCACTGCAACACCACAAAGCTTGTTAGGAACAAGACACAAGCCCACGGATCTCCATTCAGCATCCCGTTAAGTTACAGATCTCATTCACGGAGGCTGCAAGCCTATATACACTTTCCTGGGAGGAAGCGCCATTAAACACAGTGGGACTTACTTCTGAGTAGAGGTGCACAGAATTGTGCCGTGAGCATGCTTAATATAATGTTCTACACCATGGCAAATGCCACAAATGCCTATATTAGCGGGCATGTGGGACACCTATATACACGCATATACTGTCTAGCCAAGTCATATACTGTAGAAAGGAACGTGGAATATAGAATAGCATTTGATAGGGTTACCAGATACAAACGGGGACAGAGTGCCTGTACCTTTAACCATTGTGTAGAAGAGGAAACTTGGGCTGGTGCAGCTTTTGAAACCCTTCCACGATGAGCTGCTCTTGCCCAAATTACCTCTTCTACACAATGGTTAAAAGTAGAGGCACTCTGTCCCAGTTTGTATCTGGCAACCCTAGCATTTAACCTTAATTGCATGTTGCAAGTCCAGCTGTTGATGAACACCTCTCCATTGCTAATTGTTTCATGTTATGCTACTGGCCTTTGTTTCCCACCCCACCCCCCATGCACAAGACAAGGGGGAAAGTTTCTGGGATGTTTAGTGTGCTCTGACAGTCTGTGTCCAGATCTGGCAGCCCTACATGAACAAGCAGACCTCCAGAGTCTTTAGTAGCTGGGAGAAATTCTGCCAGGAAGGCTGCTGCTGCCACAGAGGATAAAAACAATGCTTGTTCTCCAATATATAGCTATGAATTGGAGAATCTGACCAAGGTGATACCATTTCACAGAATTTCTCCCAAATACATGCATATGCAAAACCAAAAACCACAGCTGGTGTCCAGTGGAAGCAAGGGTTCTGTCTAGCCAAGAAAAAGAATGTGCATGCGTTTCCACTAATCGCAAAGGTTTGTCTCTTAAATTGCAAGAAATAACATTCTGATGCCACTCTGATGTGAGACTACTTCTGCTTTAGATGTGTTTCACAAGTCTCCCACCAAGATTTCCCTTCCATGTAGGAAAACTATCATAAATGGCAAATGTCCATATACCCTATATACACGCAAATGTCAAAATAGGCATGTTCACATTTGCCACATGTGATGCATGTACCCATTGCACGTATGTGTGCATGCATGTATGGCTATCAGGCAGCTTGATCCTGAGCTACCCTACCACTGGTGCTGCAGAGCCCCAACGCTGGCAGTTGGGGTTGCAAACATTTGCCGTAAGGCATGCTTGTGCCACCCAAAGAGCAAGCAGTGCACTGCACCACTGATGCTACAGCTCGAGCCCCAGCGACCAGTGGAGAGCAGGTAAGTGCTGAGTGGCATGGGGGTGTAGGGAGGGTGGCAGGAGGCATTCCTGGGCAGAGAAAGAGCAGGATGGGGGGGGACAGATGCGTCCAAGAAGGGAGTGGAGCTGGCCAAGGCTTCCTCTGCTGAATCCTACCCCTCCATCCTCCAACATGGGGCTTGTTGAGTCTGCACCCATGATTTAGCCAGCACAGACTTGAGAAGCCCCAATCAGCAGGCTGGGGTTTTACTTGGGTTAAGGGGACAAATACCCTCTTCCTCCAAGGAGACCTTCAGCCTGCTTGGAGCCAGCACACAATCCAGGGGTGGCTGTTTGGTGCTGGATAGGTTCTCCTTGGGCTTCAAGGAGGAAAAGGGTGAAGCAGTCCTTAGGATGACCAAAATGAGCCCAAGCAAGATTGCCCTTTGAGAAGAGAGGACTCTTTAGAAAAGACCCTCATGCTGGGAAAGGTGGAAGGCCAAAGGAGAAGGGGCGGCAGAGGACGAGATGGTTAGACAGTGTCACCGAAGCGATGAACATGAAATTGGGCGAACTCTGGAAGCTAGTGGAGGACAGGGAGGCCTGGCGTGCTGTGGTCCAGGGGGTGGCGAAGAGTTGGACACTACTTAGTGACTGAACAACAACAAAAGATTGCCCTTACCTGTTCGGCTGAAAGGAAATCCTGTCATAGCCCGTGATCTCACACAGATCCTTCTCAAGCTCCCGGAAAAGCTGCTGGTATCCTTGAGCCTGATCTAGAGCTACAAAGGGGTGGATGTTGGCAAATTCCTTCCATGTGATAGGCTACAGAATAAAAAAAAATGGAGAGGCACAAAATTAGGAAACATTCTTCAACTGAAGCACGGATGTTATCTACAAATTTACAAGATGCTTATGATACATGATTTTCAGCTTTCCATAAAAACTAAACAACTCAATGAGTTGTATGCTGTATGGCTTTGGAATTTGGGGATCGACTGGAAAAAGGGTAATCCAAATAAGATTAAATCCAAGATTCAGGGCGCAATCCTAAACTGAGTTAGGCTGGCATAAACTAAACCAGCTAAGTCTGGCCAGCACAAGGGACACCATAAAATATGTTTTGACCACTCTGAGTCAGAGAGGCCAGCAGACAGACGTGAGCCATCCTCTCTGACTCAGAGAGTAGTGCAAAAATGCTTTATGGTGGCCCTTGGGCTGGCCAAACTTTGCTGGCTTAGTTTATGTCGGTCTAACTCCAGTTTAGGATTGCGTTCTAAATCCAGCATTTAATCCAAATAAGAGTCCCATTCAGTATGCTGCTGTGACACTCTCCCCTCCTCTCGGTAGTGGAATTTATGCATTTTGCCAAGCATTTTCCCAAGATCAGCTAAGGTTGGTTCATGTCAGAGGCGTCATTCAGCCGGAACAGCCCGGAACTCCATTCCGCTAGTTCCGCGGAGGTCCCGGGCCACTCCGCTGCCTCGGAGGACAGGCAGGCTGCTGCTGGGCCCGTCCTCCCTCCCTTGCGTCTGGAATCGCTCTAAAATGGAGCGATTCCGGTGCAGTGAGGCTGGGAGGGCGTGGCAGCCCTCCACCATAGGGGCGGAGGGCTGTCAATCATCCGAGCGTTCCGGTAGTTGGCGCGCTTGGATGACATCACTGGTTCATGTGTATCACTCAGAACAACTTTGCAGCATGCTGAATGTGGTTCAGACATGAGAAGAGTCCCCTTTCTCCACCAAAAAGAATTGCATGAAAGCATGGAAGTAAATGTTTTTGGGCTGGAGGGAACCTAATTTCTGTCCACTGGCAGTCCTTCCCACATCATGCTTCATACTATGCCCATGGTCACGCCAACCTTCAAGATCAGCCTTGCGGGGGTGGGGGGAAGAATGGTGGGCTGCAGCATTGGGAAGCCCATTCCATGAGCTGAACACAGCTGCCAGTTCTCTGAATCCAAGGCACAGCTCGCAACAAATCTCAGTGAGTTCCATAAGGCAAATTATTCTGTGAACCAGTATGGCTCAGACAAAACCATATGCCCCAAATGCCTGGGCCTAAGGCCAGGGCCGGATCTAGCAGCAGCAGGGCCCAATGTGGGGCTTTCCTGTGGGGGCCCCCCACTCACCAAGAAGAGCTCTGTTCGTGCCACGGGCAAAGCATGGCATGTGGAAGTTGTTGTTGGTGATATCATAACATCACCGCCAACTGCTTCCAGGTGGCCCATCTTGGGCTGTTTCAGAGGCAGAGGCAGGTGGGCGAGACCAAGGTAAAGCTGCTCTGCTGGCCCCACTGACTTACAGCCCATAGAGATCCCAGCTGCAGCCACAGGCAATAGGCTCACCCTACTAGTGCAGGGCCCAATGTGACAACATTGGTCACATTGGCTTAAAGCCGGCCCTGCCTAAAACAACCTTCACTTGGATCTCACCAAGAGGCAACTGGGAAAAAAAAACAACGCACACCACCTTGAGAATAAGAAAGTGCAGATCAACCTCAAAGTCTAGCTCAGGGGCTATACACTGGCTGGCTAGTAGGCAGAAAATCACCCATGATTGCTTAGTTAACTGTGCTGATCTCAAGAAAGTTATTGGTTTGTCAGACAGAAAAAAGCTTACTGTGAGTTCTGATGAACTATTTAACTTCATTGTACAGGATCCCTGATGGGGAAGGGAAGAGAAAAAGAGGTCAGTGAACTTCATCCAGAGAGAGCAGCTACGATCAATATTTTTCATCAAATTAATACCTACCAAAGGAATCATACTATGAACAAGGGAAATGTCTTTGTTTTCTAATCTTTTCATGTACCGGACAATATTTGTTTCAGAGTGATAGCTGGAGAAACAAAATACAAGATTAGCAAGGCTGTTATTCACACAAGACAAAGACAATAACTGCAGGCCTTTCCCTTAGGAGGAGAAAGGCGGGATAAAAATATGGTAAATAAATAAAAAGTATTCTATTGCAAGATTTATTATCATTATCAGTAATAAATAATAATTCTGAGCTATAGATCTTTTTCTGGTTTTTTCTTTAGTCTTAATTCTGTGTACCTATGAATATTTGCTCCCAAACCAAGTGTTAACAGACCAGTCCTAATCAACTTTTGTTTCCAGTGTCAGCACAGCTGTGCCTGTTAGCGGTCGGGGGGGAGGGGGTAGACAGTCCCAGAGGCCTAGTGACATAGCTAGAAGGTGTGCTGCCCAGGGAAACACCTCCCAGTGCCGCCACCACTACCCTCTGAACATGACCAGAGCTTGGGGGGGGGGGGCATTAAAAGGTCACTTCCAGTTTTTCCCCAAAATAACCTTTTTTTCCCTGGAAATAACCTTTTACAGCCTCCTGAAGGTCTTAGAAGGCCTGTAGCCCTCAGAACAACCTCTGAAGGGTGAACAGGGTGAATAAATTGGAAATTAGGTTGAGAAGAGAATGGAGATTTCGGTAATTACGGTACGCGCCTTAGTTCTTGCTGTAATTTTTCAGATGTGTATTGGTAGAAATAATTTTTTTGGCTTTTTGTTGATTTGTTGTAGTGTTTTATAATTTTTAAATAAAAATGTTAAAAAAGAACACACACCCAGGTTGCTTTCGGAGGGGGAGGAGCAGGGGAGGAGGCAGGGCCGCCCCCCCCAAAGAAGGCCGCCCAGGGTCAGAAAAACCCCAGAAAAGCCCTCCTCAGCTATGCTAGTGCGAAGTCCTCCTCAAGGTGAGAGAACATTTGTTCCCTTTCCTTGGAGCTGCATTCTGGCTGCCTCAGTGCTGCAAAGTTAGTTAGGGTTGGGCTGTAAGTTGTTCACATACTCGAGAGCAGTTAAAAAGAAGACTGCAATAGCTGCTATAATTGGCTGATCCTGTGACAAAATGAAGCAGCCGTACTGTATGTTAAAATAAAAGCGACCAAGTCACAAATACAAGAGGGTGCTACTTAGCGCATCGTATTATGGGCTTACCCATTCCTTTGTGGACATATGTAGTAGCATTCTTCCCAACCTTAGCGCCACTTAAATATCTAGGCAGCTTTTGAAAGCAAACAGAGGATAAAAAAATCCTACACGCGTTTACCTAAAGTAAATTACATGATGTCAAATGTGGTTCACGTCCAGGAAAATGTGCATGGAATCGCAGCTTTAGGCCTTAATTTGCCCCATGGTCTGCATCACAGTAATGCTTTGGTCCATGGAAACTCTCCTGCATAGTCCCTTATATGATGAAACCAAATACCTGAATCCACTTTTAGCAGATAAGAAGGTATACTCTGATGCTGCTAAAATACAATATTTATTGAATGAATCTAACAAGGGAGTAACAGAGAAGGTAGTGGTTTATCTGTAGCAGATGGTGGCAAGTAGAGTAAGAAACAATAACTGGTGTTAGCCTATGACTTATATTGGGTAAATACAATGGGAATATTAGGACTTGTGCATTTTGCTGTTTTACTAGTAGGTCTGTACCTATTGTACCTGCGTATCTTGTATGCCACTGAAGGATTGATGATAATGGAAAGCCCTGCTTCACTAGTATAGCCTGCACTCCATCCCTTGCAATAGTCCACTCTTTACAGGCCCTTAAGGAAAGCAACGCTAAAGCGGCAGAGAGAATCCACTGAGTTCCACCAACCTGTTGAATACTTGATGCGTTAGGAATTTTGAAGTCCTCTTAAACGCTGTACCCAAAATGCCTCGAGTTTCTTCACCCATGCTCTCGGCAACCAGCTCCTTTCAAAAACAAGACCGACAGATGAGCCAATAGGCAGAAAGTTGTGCCAGATAGAGACAGCCTATTCAGATTAATCGTAGCCATAAGAACATAAGAAGAGCCCTGCTGGATCAGGCCAAAGGCCCATCTAGCCCAGCTTCCTGTATCTCACAGCGGCACACCAGGTGCCCCAGGGAGGCATGGGACAACAAGATGCCTGCATCCTGTTGCCACTCCCTTGCACCCGGTACTCTGAAGTAGCCCAACACCATTGTAAGGAGGTTGCACAATCCATCATTGCCTATAGGCCACTATGGACTTTTCACTGCCCCCCTCTTTCAACCCTTGTTCAGCCTTACATTATATTTTGCATAACCTATTCAGCCCAAATCAGAAATGTGACATATTACTCTCCAAAGAGGGCTGCTGTAGGCACTTCTGCTTGGAAAGAAACTCCAAGAAAGTTATCTTGACCTGTAGCATGCTCATATCATCAGCGTTAGAAGTATTGAGTCGTGCGTTGCTCAGCATTCAAGGAGCAGGAGGCACAATCAGAAGTGAAAGTTCTAACGTTTTGGAAAGTTAAATGACCTTGTCTCATTCAATCAGCCTAAAGTGGCCGAGAGTGAAAGTAACAGATTTTTTTTTCTGTTAACAAATTGGGGGCTACCAAGAGCTAGATAAGACAAAGATATGTGATTTGAGATAGGGCATCTTTAAATGGCACCAAATATAGGCATGCCTCGGTATCCGTTGGGGTTCCATTCCAGACACTCCTGTGGATATCTGAAACCGCAGATACTGGGACGGCTTTTTAAAGAAAGGGGAACATTAGTGGTTCTGCTGCAACAAGGTTAAAAAACAGATTTGGTTAATCTTCCCCTATCTTTTTAATAGGCATCCCAGTATCCAGTGGATAACTGAAACCATGGATAGCAAGGCACACATGTAGTCAATCTGGGGATGGGAGAGGAGGGAGTGGCGACTCAGATAAGGCCTGCAGTGCTGGAGGAAAGGGAAAGGTTAGGACTTCCTCATTTATCTTGTTAGACAGCACCAGTGGGAGTCCTGGGGTCTTTCCCACGGTGGGGCAAACCCCTAGTCGGCCACCCCCACCCTGAACGTAATTGCAGTGACGTCACCACAATTGTTTCTGAAAGCAGCACCCAGTTCCTCTGACAATCAGAGGAGCTGAGCACAGCTTCCAGCAGCACAGAGTCGCTCCCTGTGAGTGGCCTCATGCTGCTGCAAGGGGTGCTCAGTTCCCCCAATGGTCGGAGGAACCGGGCACCTTGTAGTGGTGCAAAGCCATACTCATGGAGAGTATGAGTATGCAAGGAGTGGTGGCGGGGAAGGTCATGGTGCTGCCCCCTGCAGGGTGGCATCCAGGGGCATTTGCCCCCCTTAACTCTCCTAGTTATGCCACAGTACAGCACCATCAATGTATTTGATACTTCAAACAGAGTGAAAAGATTAGACTCTGCCCCAAGAGGCTTACAGTCTAGATCCTACTCCTGCTTTCTGTCAGGGATGTTTCATGGCTGTACAATTGCATCAGTCCAAGATTGCCAACTGGCATTTCAGGAGTGTCATTTTATTATTACACAATAACAGCACTTCCAGCTTGATGATGTCACTTCCTGCCACAACATCACTTCCAGGTTAAGGACATCACTACTGGTGGGTCCCAACGCGAGTCCCAGTCTAAAAAGTTTGAATACCACTGGTCTAGATATTGACACAAGGGAAGCAACAGATGAATGGAGAAAGGAAATGGAGACAGATGAAACATATGCAATTGTTCAGCTACACTTGTTTAACCAGTATGAAGTTGAATTGCAGAACTAGGTAGACAAGGGGCAAAAAATAGACCTCCCATTCACTCAGCTGGGCTTCACATATGCTAATGTGTAGAGGATGCAGGGGAAACAGAGCTCTATTGAGAACAAGGGATATGCAGTCCCATGCTAGCCTGTGCTGGCCTGGAACGTACCCTATGTGAGTAGGCCATCAAACATTGGTACACAAGTGTTTTGTCAATGGCATATGAAGTCATCTGCTCTGTGCTCTACTTACAGCTGAAGATTCACAGCCAAAGACCCATAGCAGGTCATCAAGGTCTTTTTCAGTCACCGTTTCATCGAGAGATACTCCAAGCTATGGACAAGGGGAGGAGAGGAAGCCAAGAACAAGCATTACCCCACGTTTTGCCATGGAAAACACTTCAGTGTATTTGCAATGAACTACCAACAGAACACTAGAAGTGATACTACAGCTATCCGGTTCCCGTTAATCAAGATTTATGGAGTGTGTCCCAATTGCTAGAAGAGCAACATAAAACTAGGACCAAGGTGTCCCACAGGCTCAAACTAAACTGGAGCATAAAAGGTTACACTAATTTCTTTGGGCACCGTCAGGAATGTCACAGGCTACTCTGAGTCACAGGCATGCAGTTCTGCTAACCCTCTTAATAAAAGAGGATTACGCTGCACATGACGATGACAAATCTCAGCAAGTATGTTCAGATTTTTTCCAGCCTTTAAATTTTCTATTGTACTGCAAGAACAATAAAGCCTAAACTTCATATCTTTAATGGGTTTTTAAATTTTTTGTAAACCGTTTTGAATTTCAGAAAAGCGGTATATAAATCTGCTCCTATGAAGCTGATATACCAAGTCAGACCATTTGTCCATCTAACTTTGCACTGCACTAACTTTGCAGACCAGCAGCAGCTCTCCAGAGATTCAGACTGATCTTTCCTAGCCTTGCCTGGAGCTGCCTAGTGTGTTTGGACTACTCTGAGTCAGGGAGGGTGGCTCACTTCTGTGTGCTGGCCTCTCTGACTCCCAGAGTGGTCCAAACATGCTTTAGGGTGTTCCTTGTGCTGGCCAAACTTTGTTGCCTTAGCTTATGCCGGCCTAACTCAGTTTGGGATTGCACCCTGAACATGGAATCTTCTGCCTGCAAAGTAGGTGTACCTGTACTGAGTAGAATCTAGGGCAACTGAATCAAGAGATTATTAGAAGATAAAGAGCTATTCTATCACTGTACTCGGAGCAAAAGCAGCTAAGCGGTCAACCCTATGCATGCCTACTCAAAAGTAAGTCCTGTAATCAGTGATGTCATGTTGGAGTGGTGCCGCCCCTCAGCCCCTTCCACAGGTTCCTGCCTCATTCTGCTCAGCCAGCCTTGGCTTCGAGGCTGCTGCCCCCTGCCAATTTTTAACTTCCCTGGCAATTTTGAATAACTCCACCTCGCCTAGCCGCAAAGACCAAGGAAAGGCTTTCGCCGCTGTCTCTCCAGTCCAGAGCGTTTCACTGGCGCTCTGGGTGTGAGGTTTCTTTGGAAGACAGTCCCCATCGCTATTGGAGCTGCAATTGGGGTGGGGGGAATTCTTTGCTTTCTGTTCTGTAGGCGCCAGGCGCTGTACAGAACTGGCTGGCTCCGCCCACTCGTCGCTGACGTCGTCTCTGGCTAGGAACCAGCTGCGGGTAGACCTGCGCTCCGCCAGCCTCCGGCTTATGATGTCACTTCCAGTGGGCGGGTCCTGACATGTGCCAATCAAAAGTGAGTTCCTGTGCTTAAATCATTTAGATAACTGCCTGTAATCATCTATGGGGCTTACTGGCACACAAGTGTAGATAGCATTGCAGCCTACAAAGGCCCCTCCCCATGCTGGAGTATTGCCCACTCAGCAACTGTGTGCTTGCACTGTGCCGGCTGCAGGATCCTCCACTCTTGCTACCATCAGCCCCTGAGGAATTCCCTTTCGTCACTGCACAGTGGGCAGCACTGTTAGAGAGGGAAGAGGCTAGGGGGGAATCAGTCAAAAACAGCTGCTGCTGCTCCTTCTCGCAGTTCAGAGAGAGTGGGGCGTTTCAAAAGGAAATGGCTATTCTCCAACTTCAGCCTTGGCAGACCTACTTACAGCCCCTCCCCAGATACAGCATCAGCTCACCCACACCACCTTTTCAAGACGCTCTGAGCCACCTGGGCTTCTTGCGAGCGGAGTCACCCAGTCTAAGCCAGAGAAGGTATATATGAGTTCATATATATGAAGACACAGTGAATGTGTGTGTATGTGATGCCTTGCCAGTAGGGGAAGCTGTAACCTCTCACTGCTAGTTTAAAGGCATGTGGGTTGCTGTCTCCTACTTTGATTAGACCTCTCATTCATTTCTTTTTCCGTCTAGTTCTGCCTGTGTAACAAGGGCTGGAGTTCTTTCACTGTTGCAGTACAGTTCCTAACAAAACTCAGTTTTGTTGTGGGTGTAACTGACTGATTCCTTCAGCTCTGCTAACACAGCCTTGAAGGTCCCTATAATCTGTGGGTGATACAGTGGTCCTGTGTTGCTTTTACTAACCCTCCTCAAAGCACACTGAAACCAGACATTATTGGGCCACACCTGAGCCTCTTGGAAATTACTGTGTTTAATGTTTATTGCTCACTCAGTTCGGTTTTTAAAATGATGGTGACCAACAAGCAGGGAGGAACGTACAAGAATCTGGAGGATAAGTTTAACTTTTACTTACAGTGCCATCATTGTAAATCCGCAAGTTGATCTGTCTCTGGTTTGCCCTGTCCAGGACCTCTTGCACACCACATCCACACTGAATTTTCAAGGTATCAAAAAACAGGTCATGTTGCAGCTTATGACCAGCTCTCTTCAAACCTAGCAGAAACAATGCAAGGAAACTCCATTCCACTGACAGCTTACACATTTCCAGAAGCTCCTGCATGTAGCTCCTCCTCCTCCTTTTGGTCACTATTTTATCAATTGATCAATTTTATCAATTGAGAGCAATTGTCCCTCTTCACCCCAGTGCAGTGTCTTTCTCGTGGCTGATGCTCGTGGTGTTCTCCATTCTTTTAGATTGTGAGCCCTTTTGGGACAGGGAGCCATTTAACTTTAATGTTATTATTTGCCTGTAAACCGCTTTGTGAACTTTGTGTTGAAAAGCGGTATATAAATACTATTGATTGATTGATAAGGATGTAGTGGCACAGCGGGTTAAACCACTGCTGCTGAGCTTGCTGACCAGAAGGTTGGCAGTTTGAGACCACACAACAGAGTGAGCTCCTGTCGCTTGTCCCAGCTCCTGCCAACCTAGCAGTTCGAAAGTACATAAAAATGCAAACAGATAAATAGGTACTTCCCACACTTTGGTGGGAAGGTCACGTTCCGTGCACCTCAGCGTATAGTCATGCCAGCCACATGACCATGGAAACTTGTCCTTGGACAAATGCCATCTCTTTGGCTTAGAAGCAGAAATGAGCACCGCCCCCTACACTCAATCACGACTAGACCATTAAGTTGTGGGGAAACCTTTAACTTAACCTGTTTTATCAATAGGTATGCTGGGATCATTGCGTGCTGGTCATTGGTATTACAGAGGCTGGTCCAAATGTGTTCAGTTGATCAAGGTAACAGGGTAGGGAAAAAGCCAATTATTGCAAAATTTGCTTTTGAACAGTGGCTACAATGCAATAACCACATGTACGAAGCTTCTGTGTTTCTTACAAACCATTCCCCAATTTATCTTAATCCAAGTACGGAATTCTGTAAGATTCACCATCATGCAGCCATTCAATTGTCACTCACCTTCAGCCAAGATTATTGTGGCATTATGCACCCTCCTGGCGATATGTTTTAATCCATTAGCACCATGATAGACTCCGAACATTGCAGCCATGTTAGCCAGAAGGGCCTGAAATGTGCAAAATTGCAAAGATCAGCTTGCTGGCACAGTTGTATAACTAAACATACATTGGAAAGTCAAAGACATTTAGGGAATTATCTCAATTCATACCCTTTGAAAATTATATTTAACAGAATCCTAAAATCCAATTAAAAAACGCAAACATAACCTGAAACACACTGAAACCAGCAATAAAGGGTGGACTGAAGTTATCATTTTTCTTATACTACTTACCAATTATGACCATCAGATACTGGAACCAAGTTTACAGTAGTTAGCTTCTCCCATCAGTGGTAAGATAAAAGCTCACCTGTGCAGTGCAAATGTTGCTTGTGGCCTTATCCCTCCTGATGTGTTGCTCTCTGGTTTGTAATGCCAGGCGGTATACTTCTTTTCCATTTGCATCCCTTGACACACAAAAGAGAAGACACCAAGTCTAAGCCATGGACATGTCCTGCTTTTGTTAATGTAAAGTAAGAAGGCAAGACAAGGCAAATAAGAGGAAACAATTTTTTTAAAAAAAGCACAATAATTTTTTAATTACTCCTAAACAAACATTTGTGTTAAAAGGGATTTTTCATCAGTGACTGCTGAAATCAAACCAAATGATTAGGTGAACCCAGGTGTCCTGGGTGCCAATGGCATAGCTAAGGGAAGTGCAGGGGGCAACTTCAACAGGTTTTATGAGGGCAACAAACTGAGCTTGACACTAGTGGCCAAAATTGTGAAAACCTTGTTAAGTATAAACAATGCCATCACGTTATATATCATTGGAAAGATCATTTAATGCAGAATGCAATGAAACAAACTGTGTTGGAATGTCTGTATTCTCTTAAAAGTTATGGCTAATTAGCCAGAAAACTATTTAAATTTGATTTTGTAGGGTGGGGCTACAAAATCTTCTTTGATCTCAGGTTCACGTTGTTCAGCTGAAATTCTGTTTACCTCGTCACTCCCACCATCCTTCCAGGCATCATTCGCACCAGGTTCTCCTTGACTGCAAAGAAGGCTGCATGTGGCCCTCCATAACAAAGAGGGACCCCAAACCTTTGGGAGCTGCCCAGGGCCACATCAACACCAAACTCTCCTGGGGGCCTCAAGATGCACAGAGCAAGCAGGTCAGTCGCACAGCAGACAAGAGTCTGAAACAAGAAAAGGTCGACGCAGTTCTCATCATCTGGAACCAAGGACACCTAACCACTGAAACAGCACAATTAAAAGGCACATGGTAGGACTACCAATATTTTTGAAGCAGTCATCCAGATATTTCTCAAAGGATGCCGAGAACGAACAAACAAAAGTGGAATTCACTAATGCGTGTCTGAGCCCAATCAGGAATTTTAATTACTTTGACTGCAAATCCATAAAATAGCTTTTATGGATTTTAGCTTACTGGGCCGCAATCCTAACCTGGAGTTAGGCCGGCACAGTTAGGCCAGCAAGTTTGGTTGGCACAAGGGACACTGTAAAGTATGTTTGGATCACTCTTGGAGTCAGAGAGGCCAGCACACAGATCTGCGCCATCCTTCCTGACTCAGAGTGGACCAAACGCGCTTTAAGGAGGCCCTGGTGCTGGCCAAACTTTGCCGACCTAACTGTGCCAGCGTAAACTCCAGGTTAGCATTGTGCTCCGAGTGTAATTGCTTTGCTTAGATCAGTAGTTAATGAAGCTTGTTAATAATTGGCCAATGCTGCCTCAGAGTGGCGCCACCTATTTTCTGGGGAGGGCAGGCTCAGAAGTCAAAACCGTCTTCTGTTCCAACAATGGCGTCATGTCAAGAGAACCCATGGGCTGGGCCAACCCCTGTACCCTCCATACCAGTAGTAGCATCCAATGAAGGAGTGGACAGGTGGCAGGGGCGAATCTGTTTGAAAGGGTGCCCATGGCGCCCAATGAAAATGCGCCCCTAGGGGCACGCAACGTAATGACGTCACATCGTGACATCATGACATAGCACCCCGCCCCTTCTAAGAGGCGCGTTCTGTTTGCTGCCACAGCCCTTTAAGGCCAGCTGCAGCAAACAGAACACGGCTGGGGCGCCACATTCTGTTTGCTCCGCTCCGCAGCGAACACACCTGTGGCGCCCATGGCTGCGGAGCGAACAGAACGCACGCCCCGGCCGCGTTCTGTTCGCTTGTGCCGGCTCTGCCTTAAAGAGCCGGCACGGGCGAACAGAACGCGGCGCCGCCCAGCGCCCCGCCCCCCCTTGAGAAGCAGGAGGGGGCGCCGGGTGGCAGTGCATTCTCCTTGCTCCAGCTGGCTCTTTAAGGCCAGCCGGAGCGAGGAGAATGCTGCGCAGGGCCTGGGTGGGAGCGGGCGGGCCGTGGGCGCCATTTGGGGGGGGCAGGCGCCATGCGAACGGCGCCCCCCCGCAAGATGGCGCCCATGGCTCGTGCCACACCCTAGAAACGCCCCTGACTGGTGGTGCCATAGGAGACTCAGTGCAGGACACTGTCCCAGGTCCCCAACAACCAACTCCGATGGCTCATCAGTAATTAAGAACCGAATGGCACAACTCTAATGCAGATACAGCATTCCTGGGGTGAAAATGCCACCATTCAAGCCGATTCACACATGCATGTGAATCTGCTGCCTCTATTAAAATTGAGAAGGGCGGTCCTTGAGGGCAGAGAAGTTTGGTTTGCATTGGAGGCTCCCCAGAATGGTTGAGTGGGGATAACTAGAGCTTCGGTAATCACACTGCTTACCCCATTCTGATGGGCCCGATCAACAAGTCCAGTGAAGTCTTCTACCTTCCCTTCAGTATCTGGGTACTGGAACAGAACTCCACTGACACTCTTATCGCTGAAGTCCATCTCATGAGGAAGCTTCAACTCAACAACGATGCCAGTATAACTGGAAGGTAAAAGTTACAGGCAAGGCTAGAGAAAGCCGTTTCTTACTTGCACAGGTTTTCAAAAGAAGAAAATGTGTATTATATAAGGAAAACTGTTGCAAAATTAAAGATCAAAATCACAGGATCCAATCCTACACAGATCCAGCCTGCAAGATATAGGGATGCTGAAGCCACCTCCACAGGTGATCCCTTGGCTGGGGACCAAGCTGACCAGGAAAGGTAAATAAAGAAATACGGAGGTTTAGTCGAGAGGGTTAAAGCCTCCGTTTGCCTGAAGCTAAGATCTGAAGGTCGCCTGTTCGAGATCACTGGAAGCTTCCGTGAGCGGCAGACCTTGAGAATTGCGACTGATAAGAGCTGAGCTGTCTCCAGCTGCCTGTGAGAGAGGAGTTGTGCTGGGCCAGCTGTTTCTTTGGTGGGAGCAGAGAGGCCATTTATCAGCCAGCAGGAAGGCAATCGTATGGCCAGAAAGAAGGACTAGACCACGAAAGTTCCACCTGTATGTTGTTGTAATTCTTGAAAGACAGAACTTCTTTGTAATTTGTAAAAACCCCTTGGGGGTTTAGAGAAATAAAGCCTGCCTATGTAAACCGCCTTGAATTAAAGTCAGAGGAGCAATCTAATGACCAAAGAAAGGCGGTATATAAATACTATTATTATTACTATTATGTTATTTACCTCCCCCAGTGCTAACTGGGCCTATCACCATGCCATCTCTTTTGCCGATGTGGCTCTGAATGACTGCCGCAGGCAAGTCAGGCCTGGGGCAGGGGTTCTACATCACTGCCACCAAGATCTGCCCCATCCTGCCCCCAATCCTCCTTCAGCCCAAACCAATCCCTGCCCTCCAAACCCCACATTTAATATTAACTTTAATGTACAAATCCCCTCCCCAGTCTATTTTTTGCCTACGTTCGTCTTTGAAAGAAAACAGTATTATGCAAACATTACTTTGCTCGCGTTTTCACCACCGCTATCGTCTGAGGGTGGCATCTGATATCGACATAAAACTTCCTCCGCTTATTTTGCCTGTTGGAGCAAAAGAAAACAGACAGCATTAATTATCAATACGCGCGATAGGATTTCAAAGTGTGAATGGTATTGGGAGCCAATTTTGACTGGAAAATGGGATATATAAAAACACACACATTTTAATGGCTTTCAGCTTAAAACTATGGCACGACCTAAAAATGTTTATTTCAAGAATTAGCCAACAGAAAAGACTTTCCAGCAAAAATTTGGTGGAGTATGAGCTACCATAGATACCCACCTATAAAGGCGAGAAATGTTTGCAAATAATTGAGCTGTAAATTGCCTCCTGGCCTTATGAAAGGGACAGAGCAATTCAGGGGTTTCAACTGCCTGTTGGTTATCTGCAAAGCATCTCCATCAGCAGACAGTCTTTAGTGCTTGCAGAGCTCATTGTTTACATTTGTTGGCTCTGCTGCTAGTGCTTCCATTAACTCCCCAAAATGGGAGAGCCTCTTGAAATCTTAAACTGCTGCAAACAGTATAAACTTAAAGGCTTGTATTGCAGGGTCTTTTGAGGATTTTACATTGTTTCTTCATGTTGTTTTTAAAGTACTAATGATTACTGCTTCCTGAAGTTGCTATGCTTTTATGCGCAAGCATGGTTTTTCCTAGCGTTCAAATGTCCCCCCCCCCACACAGCAATTCAATGCTATCTGTGTCATTATTCCGGGGGCGGGGGGAACCACGTGTGGCTCCAAGGCAAGCTACAGCTTCTTCTCAAAAGTACCATCTCCCTCAGTCTCCCCTCACTGCAGTGATCGGTTCCTGACCAGAGTGGGAGAAACGGAGGGTAAAATTAAACAAAATTATAGTCAGACACCACCCCTTATAAGTTTACCCCAACTTATCCAAGGCTCATAGAAAATTCCATAATTTTTGGCTCGAACTACTCTCGACTTATCTGTGGGATCGACTTATACTTGAGTATCTGCAATATTTTGATAGGCTGTGCAGTGGTGCCTGTGCACCAGATACTGATGGACCCAGGCCTGCTGCTGCATTGCAATGGTAAGTGAGGTGTCACGTAGTGGGGGGGGTGTCACCGCACCAGGGCAGATGGTCCAACAACACCACTGCTCACGGGGTTGATTCAAACTGACAGCCTATGAGGCAGTTTGTTCTTTTAGCCCACTTGCCAGCTAAGGGCCCAACAATGTCATCTTTGACATACGCTTGGACCATGTCAGCAAGGAATAAAGACTTGGATAGGACGGGGCTGTAAATTATTTTTGCTTAGAATTTGTTACCTGTGACACAACTGCATGGCTTCTGCTGCAGCAGTTCCCTCGTCCAGTAAAGATGCATTGGCCACATCCATTCCTGTGATGTCGCACACCATGGTCTGATAATTCAACAAACTCTCCAGCCGACCTTGGGATACTTCTGGCTGGTAAGGAGTATACTGTGTAACCCTGTGAAAAATAACATGTTTCAGGTGTTAAGCTCTTGCCTGTTCAAACAGTACAATAAGCATCAGGTGCCAAATGAGCTCTCCCAGTGCTGCCTTTTCAGCAGCATCACTTCTGCTGAGGCCTCACTTCACAGCTCAGAGCTGCTGCTGCACCTGGGAGAGACCAGTTTGCTAAAAATCCCAAAACAAATACAAAAACCATCGTAACAACTGACTTTGTTGCTTTGTGCAACTGTAATGGTGCAATATTGTGAAAGTTCCTAAATGAACTATGATGGTAAATCAAAGTAAATTACATAGTAAATTACATTTGGACCAGTAAATGCATGTAGCATGAAAGAGAATCATTGTGTCTAAAGCAGCAATTCTCAAACTGGGTTGCCATCCAAATTTTGGTGGGTCACAAACTGCATGTTGCCCACGGCACCAGGAGCCAAATTCCTTCAGATATCTGCATTGCCTAGACAGCACAGCAGATGCTCTAGAAGAGCCTCTCTTTGGCCTCAGTGGCATAGTCCCCGGGGAACCTGTCTATCCTATTATTTGGGATTCTTTTCAGCTTGTAGAACCTGAGGATGTTGACAGGATTCTCTGGAGTGTGAGACCTGCTGCTTGCCCGCTCGACCCTTGCCCAGGGGTGTTGCCACCTGCTTTGAAGCAGGCAATTGTTCACCCCCTCCTGAAGAAACCCTCCCTGGATCCCACTAATATAAACAACTTTTGGCCAGTCTCGAATATCCCATTTCTGGGCAAGGTGATTGAGCAGGTGGTGGCATCCCAGCTTCAGAGGTTGCTGGAGGAAGCGGATTATCGGGACCCATTCCAATCTGGCTTCAGGCCGGGGTTGGGACAGAGACTGCCTCGGTCACCTTGGTGGATGACCTACACCGGGGAATGGACGGACCTGCTGGACCTCTCGGCAGCTTTCGACACCATTGACCATGGTGTCCTTCTGGGTCGGGGGGGGGTTGAGATGGGGCTTGGAGGCACTGTTTTGAAGTGGTTCTGCTCCTTCCTGGCTGACAGATCCCAGAAGGTGGTGCTGGGGGATGCTTGTTCGGCACCCCAACCTCTTAAGTTTGGAGTGCCACAAGGGTCCATCTTATCCCCCATGCTATTTAACATCTACATGAAGCCGCTGGGAGAGGTAATCCGGGGGTTTAGGGTGGGGTGCCATCAATATGCTGATGACACCCAACTCTATCTCTCCTTTCCCCCTGATTCTGAGGAGGTGGTCGAGGTCTTGGATCATTGTCTGGAGGCAGTTGGGGGCTGGATGTGGGCGAACAAGCTGAAATTAAATCCGGATAAGACAGAGGTGCTCCTGGTCCGGAAATCCACAACTCGGGTATTGGACTACCGCCCTGCTCTGAATGGGGTTGCACTCCCTCTGAAGGAGCAGGTCCGCTGTTTGGGGGTTCTCCTGGATCCACAGCTGCTCCTGGAATCCCAGGTAGCGGTGGTGGCCAGGGGAGCCTTTGCTCAGCTTCGGCTGATTCACCAGCTGTGATCATACCTGAACTGCGCAGACCTGGCCACAGTGACCCACGCCCTAGTGACATCCAGATTAGATTACTGCAATGCGCTCTACATGGGGCTGCCTCTGAAGACGGTCCGGAAATTGCAACTAGTGCAGAACGCAGCTGCTCGTGTGGTTGCAGTGGCTCGTCAGTTCGACTCTGCCAGTTCCTTTCCAGGCCGGTTGGCTGCTGGTTCCTTTCCAGGCCCAATTCAAAGTGCTAGTTTTGACTTTTAAAGCCCTTTACGGCTCGGGTCCGGGGTATTTGAGGGACCGCCTCCTTCCATATAATCCTACCCGTACTCTTAGGTCATCTGGGGAGGCCCTTCTGACTGTGCCACTACCAGGAGAGGTGAGGGGGATGGTGGCCAGGAATAGGGCCTTCTCGGTGGTGGCCCCACAACTTTGGAATACCCTCCTCTTAGAATTAAGAACTGCTCCCTCTTTGGCAATATTTTGACAGGGGCTGAAGACTTCTTTATTTAAACAAGCCTTCAATTGTTGACAGGCTGGCTGGCATTTTACATTCTTCATCTTATATTTTAAAGGATCCATGGGGCTTGCTTGTTTTAAATTTTTAACTGTTTCAATATTGTTTTTAACATTGTTTTAATTGTTATACTTGTGGTTTTTAAAGTGATGGTTTTAATGTTGTAAGCCGCCTTGGGTGCCCATGGGGCAGAAAGGTGGGATAAAAATTAAATAAATAAAATAAATAAAATAAATAGCTATTGAAAGCGTAGCCTGGTAGAGAGGGCAAAATGATGCCCTGGAAGTGCTGTCACAACAGGAAGTGATATCACATACTGCAGTTTTTACATGACAGTATTTTCATTTTCTGTTTTTTGGCTGTAACTTTTGATAAGAGTAAATATATCACACTCTGGTTTGTTTCATTGCATTCTGCATTAAATTCCCTTTCCAATGATATGACATGATGGTATTATTCATACATACCAAGGTTTTCACCATTTTGGCCATGAGCGTCAAGCTCAGCTTGTTGCCCCCCTAAAGCTTGTTGCCCAGTGCAACTGCACCCCCCTGCACTTCTTTAGCTATGCCGCCATTTGACCTGTGCCTTTGCAGGCCAGAAACAACTGAGCAGAGACTGAGACAGTGGGCTTTTCCCCAGGTGTGTGCTCTGCTGTCTTTGGCCTGTGTCTTCACGCCATATACCAAAAATGCAATGCCCCTGCCTATGCCTGAGCATACGTCATGTGCAGCAATGGGGACAGGGCCACAGTGAAGAAAGAAAAGACAAAGTGACAACTGCTAAGAAACAGTCCAAGCTGCCGCTATAGTACGACTCCTCAAATGTTTGGAGGCTCAAAGTGCTTTTCAACACCCACCATCTTCTCCATGACAAGGAGTCAGGTGCTGGGCAGGCCTTGGAGTTCAGCCATTGGCACTCTGATGCTCATGGGGCCCCCTGCACAGTTCACAGAATAGAAGCCTAGAGTTGGAAGGGACCTACAAGGTCATCTAGTCCAGCCCCCTGCCTGTAGCAGGAAATCCTCCTAGAGCACCTCCAGCAGGTTCCTGTCAAACCTCTGCTTCAAGTTCTTCAGTGAGGGAGAATCCACCACCTCCCTCCAGTGGCAATCTGTTCCACTGTCAAATTGTCCTTACTGTCAATAACTTCTTCCTGATGTCCAACCAGAATATCCTCTCTGTACCCATTGGATCCACTTGCCAGTCCCTAATGCCAACAAGCTTTTGCTTTGAGCCTACCACTGCACCACAACAAACACTGCCTTGGAAAGTCTCCTCAGTTTTAACCACAGTTGCTCACATGGGGTTGCCTGTCAAAACACACAAGCAAACATACAGTCCTGTGGGTGCATGGACCTAGCTGCACAATTCTGTCAATCTGGGTTGTTACCAAGACAACAGCATTATTTTTAACTAGAGTTATAAACAAAAAAAATGAAATCTTAGTGAAAACATGATTGTGAGTCAATATGGATTGGTCAACCCATCTTTAAATATAGACGTGTTCCCCTTAGAACAGGTCTGTACACACAGTAGCATTTCTGCACTATGCATAACAATCTACTACTGCCTGTGCAATCTGGCTTTTTTCCCTATACATCTGCACTGCTTTGACCAAGTTCCTCTGTGGAAAATTTTGTACTTTATCCATTTTCATGGGGAATGGTGTTTATTGACACCGCCCAGTATCATTCAGTGCATCCACTACAATTTAGCCCAAAGAAATCATACCAATTTAAATGCATTTCCAAATACTTTCGTTTCAGGCAGGCAATGACGACGATCAAGGTAAGGAGGATTTCCAGGGTTAAGTCTAGACTTATTGTCAACTCGCTGGAGAAGCCAAACATACTTTCTATTCTTTGCCTCTTCATTTAGGCTCATGTCACGTTAGTGGAATTAATGAGCTCCGTCTCTAGGGCAACACCACAGTGGACAGATAGTGTGAAGACCGTCAGGAAGGAGATGTGTTCAGCCTAACACAGTCCCGCAGTGTTACACTGCTCACAGCCAATTGTAGGTTACTGGCCCAAGCTATTTATGCTCTAGATTTTGGCCCACCCAGGCCTTAGTATGTTGGGCAAATAAACAACTAGGAATGCCAGACAATCTAAAAAAACAAAACAAGATCACTGTCCTATTTTTCCAGCCCGTTTTCGAATGCAGTGGTTCGCAAACTGTGGATCAGGACCCACCATTAGTTGCAAGCCAATTTCAGGTGGGTCCTAAAGCACCTAGAGCAGCCATATTGAAAATATGGGAAGATGGGATGCTGAAAGAGGAGGAGGGCCGTGTGGTTGTCTTGCTTGTACATAGGCTTTTTCCTTTCTGATTCACTTTGCTATTGGAAAATGGTGGAGAAATAACCCAACTGATTGCTGCATTCTCAGGAAAGCAACAGGCATGGGTGTCACAATGGTGGCACTTTCAGCCATGACATCACTTCCGGTGGGTCCTGGACAGATGGTCATTCTCAAAAGTGGGTCCTATAACTAAAAAAATTGGAGAATCACTGTTCCAATGCATTTGGTAGTTATCACAAGAACAAAATCCTATTCGCATGCAGAGAACTTGTTTAAAACCAGTTTATGCTCACTAATTCCAAGTATGAATTGTACAAGGAATGCTAGCTTTTTACTACTGTTAATATTGTTATTTTAACCACCACATTTTACTGCAATGAACAGGTAAATTTTCTGTGACTCCCTAAATTTTTTTTTTTTAAGGTAGGAAATGAAATGTGCATTTGAACAAGCCAATGTGCTCCCATTTGCCAATAGCCACTTTGAACTGCCACAGGCGAAGGAGTCCATGCAGTGCCAAGTTTTCTATAAGCCCAGCTGTAACTACCTTGCCTTCATGAGAGACAGCTGTATCATGCAAGTCTCACTGCACAGGAAAAAACCTCACTTTGTACAAAACGCACTGCGCAAAAACTACTTCTCTGTGAGGCTGCAACAACATGGTAAAGTGACAACAGAATATGAATATGTTCAATAGGACACTCAGATACTTCAAAACTGGCAAAAATGTCAGAAGCTTCATAGGGGCATATATTAGCTAGCTAACTTGGCTTCTCATTGGACACACCATGCTAACCACACACAGAGATTCTTTTCAATCTGCTGCCCAAAATGCTGGACACATTTTGGCAATGTTTAATCCATTAACTACAGCCAATTCTCCTTACGCACTGGGTTCCTGAAAAATCCAGCAGATACAGAGACTGTGGTTACCAGAAACCGCGGTTACCAAATCAGTAATCCTATGGGATTAATGGGGCGAGGTTCCCGCAGCTATGTTATGCTATGCATTATAGGGTATAAAATACAGTATATAAAAAACTGCTAAAATACACTTCCAAATACATTTTTTCTAAAATAAAAGAAATTCTGAATGTAAATGAGCCAAAAGATTTATTTCCCAACTCCAACTCAGGCTCAGTTCATATAGGTGAAAGAAGCAACGTCCTCCCACCCACCAAAAAAAAGAAAGAAAAAACCATTTATGCATAAGAGATGAGAAATATTTATAAAGCTTGATTTTGATCAATACTCCTATAGCAGATTCCGATATCATAAGCATCTTAAAGCAATACCAAGTGCCAAAATGAAGTGAGTGCTCTATATAACCCAAAGCATTCATAAAACAAAATAAATTTCGCGGGGATACGTGTTAAATGAAAAAACAAGGTAGGTTACCATCCTGCATTTTCCAGCAAATTCCTCACAATGGCCTGAGGGACTGAGCAGTTGTAATAACCCATGCCAATATAGGATCTCCAGATCTTGTTCTTGCTGGCAATATTGTGCAGAGTTTCCAGAACTTCATTTTCACCTAATGGAAAAGAAAGTTACAGCCGTAAACTTACAAAGGACTTAATAACACTAAGCATTTTGAACCTGTTGCCCCATATAAATTAACAGAGGCATTGCAATAGCAGCTGAGGGTCCGTTAGTAAAGCTTTGACGGCTGAACCTCCTACCCATCTTCTCCAAAGTTGTCTACCCATCTTCTCCAGGTTGAATCCTGGACCTATGATAGCCTACCCACCAACCCTTGAAACACTGTTGTAGGGGAGAAATGGTGGAAAAGAGAGATGCTCTTTTGCTTGCCGGTTTCCTAGAGCCAAGGGGTGGGTCGCTGTGATAAACTAGACTAAATGGGTCTCTGGTCTGATCCAGGTAGGTGTTGCTTATGTTCTTAGCCCTTGTCTCCACCAAGGGCACAAAACAAAAGCCAGTCTCTACAGTATTGGGTAGGAATCAAGGCATGCACAATGGAACCCGACACAAGGACAACTGTGGCTGCTGTTCTTCTCTCTCTCATTGTCAATAGGGACATGGGGGTTTGCTGGGGACCCCCTCCCAGGAGAACTCTAAACTACAGGGGTTCCTATTAGAATCCCTTGCCATGGCATCCGCAGAGCAAGACCTGAGACCCACTGAACCACTCCGTAACCAGGGGCCAGGCAGACCAAGGGTTAATATAGAGCTAGCTTTTATAAAATGTTTAAACATCCATGTTAACATTTGGCTACTCACGCATTATCAATCAAAAACATGAAGAATGGAAACCTGCTGCTGACACAGCAAGAACTCCAATTGCAGTCTTTTTTCCCTTGGGGTGCAATCCTAACCTAGACTTAGGCCGGCACAGTTTGGCTGGCACCAAAGCCACCGTAAAGCACATTTAGACCACTCTCAGAATCAGGGGAGGATGGTGCATGTCTGTGTGTGGCCTCTGATGCGGAGAGTGTTCCAAACATACTTTAGGTGTCCCTTGTATTGTGCCAGCCGAACTTTGCTGGCCTAACTCCAGGTTAGGATTGTGCCCTCAATTACATGCTTTAACTTCAGGAAACTTACACACTTTCTACTCTATGGGGCTGATTTTCTTTTGCTGATGGGGAGCCGAGACTCCTACCCTAGATTATGAATCCACTTGGTTACTTTGAGGCCCTCCCGTCCTCATTGTGTAACCAGACAGCTATAAAGCAATGTACTCAATGAAGAGAGAAGTTGGAAATACGAGAGGACAGTAAACACCCATTAAGAAACACTTGGAAATCGGCCCATCCTACTCAGCGTACTGCTTCCAGTTTTCTGGGGCAGCAGCTAAGATGAAATGCACTATACGAAACCCACAACACTGAAAATAGTTGAGTAATCCCGTCAGGGAACTTTAGCTGGCAATTATTTTTGCTGAATAGATGCCTGCAGCTGACCTTGTTTATTTCTGCTAGCTGTGGGTATTGCATAACATGATCAGAGGCAATGATCTTAATGTTCCAAGAATAGAGTTCATTGATCTTTTGGCACTGTTCTCTCAGGACTGAAACAAAAACCAAAGGGGAACAAAAAGATTAAAAAACCACGCTGAACACACAGTTCAATGTTAGCAATTATGAATTGGCAGAAACACGGTGCTACTTTCCCCCTGGGATAGCACCTGTCTCTACCAATTTATCAGCCTAACATTGAAATACAAAGAAAACCATGAAGAAAATATTAAGAGCTTCTATTCAATTCCACAACAATTCGTTATGAATAATAGTAATAAGACGAAACACAGTGGCCCCTGTGCCAGCCAAACTTTGCTGGCCTAACTGTGCTGGCTTAACTTGAGGTTAGGATCGCACTCTTCTCTATGGCAGTAGTTCCCAAACTATGGGTCAGGACCCACCAGTGGGTCACGAGCCAATTTCAGGTGGGTCACAAAGCACCTAAAGCAGCCATATTGAAAAGATGGGTTGCTGGAAAAGGAAAGGGGTGTGTGGTTATTTTGCTTGCACCAAGGTTGTAAATAGGTTTTTCTTCTTTCCGATTCTCTTTGCTATTGGAAAATGGCTGAGAAATAACTCAACTGATTGCTGCATTCTCAGAAAAGCAGTAGGCTCTGGAGTCACAATGGCAGCACTTCTAGCCATGACATCGTTTCTGGAGGGTCCAGGACCAATTGTCATTGTAAAAAGTGAGTCCGGGTGCTAAAACGTTTGAGAACCACTGTTATAGAGCACTTCCGAGCATGCACATATATTATCTGAATGTTGTCTATAGAGGTGCAATATGCAATTACCTGTAAGGTTGCAATACACCATTTAAAAAAAACACAAATTTTTATGTCCCATATTACAGGTATGGGATTCTTGCCTAAGGCCACAGAACGGGTTCATGACAGAAGTGAAATTCAAACCAGAGACATCCAAGCCATAGCTTCCTCTCTACCTACTACACCAGGTCAGAAACATGGAGCGGGACCCAAGAAACTCAATATCAGATCCTTTTCTTTTTCGAGACATCAACACACGTTCGGTGGATTTCAAATTAACCTATACAATTCAAATCCAGTTCTCATAAAGTATCCCAATCCAACGTGGACTGTGGTTCCCAAACTGTGAGATGTGGCTATACTACCCAGGGAGCTGCAGAAATCAGCCAGGGTAGCCCACCACCCTATACAATGCATAGCAGCACTTCCCAACGGAGGCATTCCTGGCCAGTCAACCCATTCTGCAGGCCTCAGAATGGCTCTCAGAAGCCTCCAAGAGCCATATCTGGTTTCAAAAGCCACCTTCTGTTTGTTTCCAAGAATTGGACCAGGGAAGGCCTCCAGCACCACCAGAAGTCTTGCAACCCACCGCAGAGAAGGTGGGTTGTGACACTGCAGCATTTGGGCACCTCTGAAGTACAGGATTGTAACCAGTGATGTCATTCAGGGGGAACGGACCAGAACGGGTGTTCCGGATCCTAACGGGCTCCATGGCTGCCTCCAGTTTTTTTTTTTTTTCAACATTTGAATTTGAACTCAAAAGTGAGTTCCTGTTCCTAAATCATTTGAATGACACCACTGATTGTAACCCTAATGGGGAGCCACGGCCAATGGCCAAGGAGGTCATGGGAGCCATGAGTTATGCGTTATGCATATGGAAACAGGCTTCCATACATATGTCCCTAACTGGATGGAGATTCCCACATGCAAGCTGACTTCCAGTTCATTCTTACACGCAGAGCCTTGCACGGGTAGAACCGAAAAGAAATGAAATCCTGATCAGCTCGGGAGGTACGGCAAGTGGCTGGATTAAATCTTCTCCATTTAACACTGGACTGGTGCCGTTTTACTTTTCAGCTACCTGGGCACAGTCCCCCATTGATTCTCAAGTCCCAAATGAGCATAGGCTGATCCCATAACCATCAGTGCATGTACCAACCGATAAGCGCACAACGCACAGACATTATATTAGGGAAGCCTGTACATACAGGAGCACACTTGTTCACAGAAAACGTTTGGGCTCTTCAGTGTTTGGGGCTCTTGAGTCTAGAAAAAAGGTGCCTGAGGGGGGACATGATTGAGACATACAAAATTATGTATGGAAGGGATAGGGTCGATAAAGGGATGTTCTTTTCCCTCTCTCAAAACACCAGAACCAGGGGGCATCCGCTAAAACAGGGTTGGGAGAGTTAAAACAGGTAAAAGGAAGTACTTTTTAACCCAGCGGGTAGTTAATCTGTGGAACTCTTTGCCACAGGAGGTGGTGATGGCATCTGGTCTTGATGCCTTTAAGAGGGGATTGGACGGATTTCTGGAGGAAAGGTCCATCGTGGGCTATAGGCAATGATGGATTGTGCAACCTCCTTACAAAGGTGGTGGGCTACTGGTACCGGGTGCAAGGGAGTGGCAACAGGATGCAAGCATCTTGTTGTCTCATGCCTCCCTGGGGCACCTGGTGGGCCGCTGTGAGATACAGGAAACTGGACTAGATGGGCCTTTGGCCTGATCCAGCAGGGCTCTTCTTATGTTCTTATAAAACGTTCAAAACTTGATCACATCATGTCTTCCTTTCTCCTACCCCACGCACTCACGCCAAATAATTGTTTCCACTACCCTCTATAAAGAGATCTCTAGGCACAAAGTGTTCAGTAACAAGATCTAGGAGAGAGAGAGACCTTTTGCCTTATAAACATGTTGACACAGGAAATGCATTGAACTACTTAGCCATCAAACGTGAAAGAACCAAAATTAGAATAAAGCAAATTGTTAGATTGCATAATCTTGGGCTGCTCCAGCACAAGTCCTGCTCAACCTTTTGGGACACTGGAAAGTTCCAGTCAACCAAGCCTAAATTTTGAGGCATCCAGTTGCCACACAGTTCTAGGAGATGTTTTACTAGAGATGTGCAACGTCCTGTAACAGCCTTTGGTGAGCTCAACTATTAGGTTGCCAAAGGAAACAGGCTGCACTCATAAAGGGGAATACTGCCAAGTGTTCCTTTCGTTTTATCTCAGGATCACCAAGCAGACAGCAGTCTGTAACAGTATGTGACTAATTCGCACTAGTGATCACTGGACCCAGCCGGAGTTCATGCATTTTAAGAAGTCAGCATGGAAGCACACAGCACTGAACGGATAATGTTCCATGCCATGTAACTTTAACTTTCATGATTAGTCACGTATAAAAAAAACACAGAACTGTAGAACTCTTCATTTCTTAAAACCTGCATAGTTTTTCCCCCCAGAAATTTGATAAACTCCCCCCAAAACTGTAACTGAATGATTACCAAGGATTCAGCCAATTCAGTTTTGACTAAAAGCTTTCCAACTTTCTTTCAGGGCCCAATCCTCAGTCAGGGAGGGCTTTTCAAAGCAGGGCTTTTACAATACAGAAGCAATGCAGACCAACATAGCCACAAATAACCTGGATCAAAGTATCAGACTCTGGTCTCCTGATGCAATCAGCTTCTTAAGAGCCCAATCCTGTGCATGCTTACTTGGAAGTCCTACTGAACTCAACGGGACTTATTCCCTAGATCGGGGGTCTCCAAACTTTTTGGCATGAAGGCTGCATCATATATAAGGGCATTTAAATGGTGAGTTCAGTATCTGTGGGGAGGGGGCCCTAGAACAGAACTCCAACTGATACCGAGGTTGTACTGTATTTATGCACCCTTAGCAGATTGCTGTGGGCTAGCCAAGGGCTGGATAAAAATCCAGAGGGCCAATTTGGCCCTTGGGCCAATGGTTGGAGACCAGTGCCCCAGATAAATATGAACAGATCAGAATTTGCCCTGGTACCTTTTTTTTGCATATCAGTTTCATAGCAGCTTGTATTTAAAATACTGATAGTTTGGCTCACAACTATGTTAGTTTGGCTCACAACTATGTTAAGTGAACTGAGTTCACTTAACATAGCATTGTCATGCCACATGAAACAGGTGCATCCACTGAAAATAGCACAAGACAGGATAGCCTTTAGAGGTTGCTGATGGGGCTGTAGCTCAGTGGAAGCTTTGCCTGCAGAAGGGCCCCCACCTGCCTCTCCAGGTAAGACAGGGAAAAACCCCGCCCTACCTGAAATTTTGAAGAGCTGCTTCCAAACAGTGGTGGCAATGCTGAGCTACAGGGAACCATGAACTGACTCAGCAGAAGAACTTCTTATGTTCTGTATAAGAAACTTTGCACTGAGGTGCTTCAGAAGCTCAGCTGTTACTAATATCATCATTGTGCTTTCTTAGACAGACAGGAAGATAACTCCAGCCCTTACAATACAACTAAAGCACATCTTTTCATGTCAGGTCACCTGAGCACGCACAGAAGATGAATTTATTCTCTGAATTGACTCAGAGAGTAAAAACCAGCTACAATCAGATCCGTAAGCAGTTAAAATCAGATCTGGATTTAGGGCTATCGAGGTCCTTGGCTTGCTTATGAAAACTTACGTGACACTTAAATTCAGGTGGGAGGTTTTAAATGACCATCTTCACTGTTGCACAATCCCACCACCCCACTACCAAAAACAATTTGAGGACTGCACTAACTTGCTGTACAATACATAGCTACTCAGAAATAAGTCCCGAGTAGGGGCTTTACTCCCCAATGGGCTTTATTCACAGGCTAGCATGTCTTGGAATGCAACCTTAATTTCAAAGTGGATTATTTTGCCTAGAAAGGCAGAGAGGACGTGATTTTTCATCAGGCTTCCTCAGGCTTTTCATTGCGTCTGGGGCAAAAAGGGGCACTTACAGATATGGTCATCCATCTTCAGCGGCCGTTGCAAGCGGATATTAGCAGGAATTGTGTTGTCGATCAGCTCATCAATGCTCTAGGGATACACAAGGAAGCGCCGCATGAGTGAGTGAGTGAATGAATGAACGGCCAATGTAAAGGATGGCCGTCGAAGCATCTTCAGACAAAGGGGCCCGACCGGATTTGGGAGAACTGGGGAAATCCCGCTCGGCGGACCCTTTGTTAAGAGCGCGAGTCTCTCCCGGCAACTCCACGGAGCTCCATCCCGCCCCGCCCCCCCTGGAGTGAAATGAGGCCAAACGACGCGACACGGCGAGAGCGACAGTGAAGTGTGTGCGGGTGGGGGTGGGGGTGTTGAGAATCAGGAGAAGAGTGTACAAGCCATGGCGTGGGGGGGGGGGGGCGCAGATGGGGGTCCCCGCGGGGGAGAGTCGCGGGCGCTGGGAAAGAAGAAGCGATCCCGCCAAGAGGGGGCGCCCCACGGAGGCTCCTCACCGACAGTCCCAACGCCTGCAGCATCTCTCGCTTCTCTTTGTCCCCGGGGCCGATGTGCCGCTCGGAGAAGTCGTCGTGCCTGGGCAGGAGTCTCTCGATGTGCCTGGAGGCGCTGGAGGCGGCGGCAGCGGGGCTCCCCCCCGACGGCGGCGGCGGTGCTGCTGCTGCTGCTGCTTCTCCGCACGCCGGCCGGCCCCGGCTGCCCCCGGCGCCCCCATCGGCCCGGCGGCTTCTTGCCCCTCAGCGCGCCGCCGTGGGGGGCGTGCAGGCTGGCCCCGCGCCCCACCAGCCGCCCCCACCACTGCACGCACATCTGCATGCCGCTCGCAGCCCGGCCGGCGCCTCCTCGCTCGCGCGCACGTGCAAAGTTCGCCCGGGCGGCGGCACCTGCGACTCGCTTTCTCCCGACCCCCCTTATAGCCCCTGTCAATGGGCAGCCGAGGGGGAGGGGCCCGGGTAGCCCCGCCCCGCCCTGCCGGAGCCCGCCCCGTCCGAGCCACCTGCTGGGAGCGCCCGAGCCCGGCTTCTGCTCGCGCCGCGGGGCATGGCCGGCGGGGGTTCTCCTTGCTCAGGGGCTGCTGCACCCGCGAGCTTCGTAGGCGAGCCGCTCCTCGGGGCCTTCCCACGGACTCCATCCGGCCTCGCTGGTCGCCTGTTGCTTCTGGCCTCGCTTCTTCGCGTCTCGGATGCGTGAGAGTCGCACACGCCACCTTCGGGGAAGGATCGGGGCCCCCCCCGGTGACTTTCCTATCACATCCTCATTCAACCACCCAGGCGACTGAGCCGCATGCACGCCCACGCCTCCGCCGCAACACACCCCCAGGTTTTTCCTTCCGCCCCCCGCGCCTTCGACCATAATAAAGTTTTTATGACTTTATAATCCTGTCAGCTATAATCCTCGGCCCCGAACTTCTTTCTCACTCCACCCCCACCCCTCCCCGTGAGTAGCAAACTCTACACTTTAAACTCAGTTCAAAGACTGAACCGAGGCGGAGGATCTGTCGCCCACAAACGATGGGGGCTCTACTTTTCAGGGGGGAGAAGCTCTCCAGCACTAGATGAAACAATCTGGCTAGTCCACCCTATTGCTTTGCTTCCCCGCCTCTGATCTGTGCTGTGGAGGGAACCCCTGAGTTTTACAGTGTTGGAGATGGGACTCAGTTTCCCAGATCCCAAACTTTTTAGCCCCAGGACCCACTTTTTAAAATGACACTCTTTTAGGACCCACCTAGAAAAGGTGCAGAAGTGAACGACCAAAATGGTTACTGGGCTGGGGCACCTTCCTTATGAGGAAAGGCTACAGTGTTTGGGGCTCTTCAGTCTAAAAAGAAGGCACCTGAAGGGGATATGACTGAAATGTACAAAATTATGCAAGGGATGGATAGAGGGATGTTCTTTTTCCCCCTCTCTCACAACACCAGAATCAGGGGACATTCACTAAAATTGAGTTGGGAGAGCCAGAAGTGATAACAGGAAATACTTCTTTACCCAGACAATAATTAATCTGTGGAACTCCTTGCCACAGGAGGTGGTGACGCCATCTGGCCTAGGTGCCTTTAAAAGGGGACTAGATAGATTCCTGGAGGAAAAGTCCATCGCAGGCTACAGGCCATGAAGGGTAGTGCAACCTCCTTATGTTAGAAGTAGGCTACCTCAGAATGCCAGATGCAAGGGAGTATAACAGGAGTGTCCTGTGTGCTACCTGAGGCACCTGGTGGGCCACTGTGAGATACAGGAAGCTGGACTAGATGGGCCTTTGGCCTGATCCAGCGGGGCATTTCTTGTGGTTTTAGCTTTAGGAGTCTTTTAAAATGTGTTTAATGTTTTCAGCCACTCAAGCCTGTTTTTATCCTTTTTACTATTTGGGGTGGGGGTGGCGGCGGCTGAAGCAGCAGACTACTGCTTGATTTATGAATGCCAAGGGGTGTGGCTATAATGGTGATTGGTGATTGGGCAGCAGTGCCTCCCTCTCCAAGTAGCAGCTTGTTTAACCCTTGTTGTACCTAGCATAATCTGCCTTGTCAGTGTCGCAATCCACCAAAAATTGTGTTGCGACCCACTGGTGGGTCTTGACCCACAGTTTGGGAACCATTGTCCTAGACTTTATATTTCCAAAAAAAAGGAGGGTGTCCTCAATTTTTGTGGTTGCTTTCTTTGTCTAAACAGCTCTGTGCACGTACTGAAATGTATTATTTAAGTGTGCATTCCAGACACTTTTGACATGTTCTGATTTTTCCTACAAACCCCCTCAACTAACAAATCCAGTTTTAAGATCATTCTCTAAAGACCATCTAGCTGAGAGTTGAAAGGGATAGAATTCTATTTTTAACCAGGAAAATCCTCTATCATTTCAAAATATTCTCAGCACAGATGTCAAAACAATATGTTAAGAGGCATCGCAGTGAGCTGACACCCTCTCCTACCTACTGTTCCTCAGAAGACCTATAAATAGCTATAGTATCTAGGAAATTAAAAATTGCAAGGTTTTGTGCAAGCAGGGAAGCAGCACAGCTTAGCAGTCTAATTCAGAAAACTGGGGGAAAGCCTTCAACACACACAGCTGTTTTTACAGAACTGATATCTTTAACAATACATAGTTGGCTGTTAAAGGTATTGTTGCCCACATTGAGAATCTGACTTTTCCACTTGCTCCTTAAATCAAGAAACTCTGGGCACAAAAGATTGCTCTTTTTGTTGTTTATTTTGAGCATGAATATGAAACTATAGACATGAATACAATAATCTACCAGCTTATCTGAGAGTAGGCAACACTGAAGTCAATGGAAATAATATGTCTAAGTAAACTCCACAGTTGTGGAATTCCCTCCCCTTGAAATTAAGAACAGCTCCCTTGCTAGCAATCTTTCGGCAGGGTTTTAAGACTTCTATTTAAGGAGTCATTTTATTAAGTTGCTGAGAAGCTTGGGCTGGCATTTTAATTTTAATTTTTAATCTTTATTGTAATTTTACTGTAAAATGTTGAGATCCTTTGGGGTCTGCTTTTAATTGTTTATGTCATCGTTTTAATTTTTATCCTGTATTCATTTTACTTTTTGCTGTGCCACCTTGGATGCCCTAATACAGGGCAGAAGGACAGGGTATACATTCTATTATTACTATGACTATTATTTATTATTAATAATGATGATGATGATGATGATGATGATAGAGCTGTCACCTAGTTCTTCAAGGCTCAGAGGCTGGATAATGTTGGAAATCGTTTTCACTGCGATTCTACACTGCAGTTCTCAGGAGGCAATTTCTCAGCATCTCTCACACAAGCATGGCTTTCAAAATGGCAGACAGGTTGGCCCTCAGTATTTGCGGGGATCAGTTTCCGGACCCCCGCAGATACCAAACCAGCAGACACTGAGATCAATGGGGGGTGGACCTCAGATGTGACCTCCAGATGTGACCAAAAGTGCCTTCACGTCATGTCCAGAGGTGCTCTGAGATGCGCAGCAGTTGCCTGCATGGTGCCTCAGAAGAGCTCCCAGAGGCTTCTGCCTCAGAACACCTCCTAGGGAGTGCCAGAAAGTTTGGTCACATCTGGGAGAATTGATGAGGCCCTCCAGATGCAGGTCGGGACCTGCAGCAAGTCAAATCCATGGGTCTTTAACTGCAGATAAGGAGGGCCAAGGCACGCACAAAGGGGCACAGTCCCCAAGGCCCATGGGCACCCATAAAGGCGGAGCCTGGCAACAGCCACCTGCTGCCACTGTTGTCTTCCCACTGCCAGCTAGCCCCATCTAAGAGTCACTGGTCACTTTCACTTCCAAAGAAGGAAAACATCCTTTTGGGGGGGGGGATGATGCTTCTCCTCCTGGCTTTCTTGTTCCAGCTCCGCTCTGCCACTCCACCAAAACAGAGAGCAGGGTGAAGGCAGAGGTAGAGAAGGGCAACTGGGCCATGGCGAGGTTGCTGCAGAGTGGACAGTAGGCACAGGGAGGGTCCTCCCATCTGCTCAGAGAAGCTTTCACCTACTGTTTCTGTCCCATCTTGCGTGGAATCCCCAATTTGAGCATCCCTTCCAAGTTTTCCCAGAGGCATCAGCTTTTCCCATGAGGGTCATATTCCTGCAGCATTGCAGGCCAAGGAAGGAAAGCAGTTCAAATTTCCGTTCAGCCAGTCCGTTGACGGACTGACCTTGGACGAGGCTCTCTGTTCATCTACCGTGTCTCATAGGAAAGCAAAAGGGTGCTGCAAGGTTGGGATAAAATGGCAGAACATTTTGTACACCGGAAAGCATTATATAAATGTTTAAGAGAGCCTGTGGAACCATCTAAATTGGCACGTATTTAGGGCTGCGTATGCAATAGCAAGCCCCAATAAGCCAACACAGCATTGCAGCAAACAGGGAATTACATCATATAAAGACATCAGTTCTGGCTATCCTAACCGATATGTCAGTTTGACAGTGTGTTTGCCTTTCCATGCCCAGCAAAAAGGTTGGAGGTGGTATTTGTCTTTGTGTGGGACTTGGAAGCTTTCCTTATACAGAAGCCTCTTAATTTATTGGATTGTACCCTCCCTGACCTCAGCCTCTCCTGCTTCCAATGATAGGATTTCTACTTTATCTGTTGTAAAAGATTTTGCTTCTCTAACTTCCTGGTCATCCTGTACAGATGCCTCTATAATACATATTCTACTTCTGCTGAAATTCTACTTTTGAAAATGTGCTAAAGACATGAGAATGGGCTCAATTCTTTGTTTCAGTACACATTGCATATTTTGAACTAACAGTGCAAGCCTATGCTTGTCTACTCAGGAGCAAGTCCCATTGTATGAATAGGACTGACTTCCCAAAAAGTTTGCCTATGAGAATATGAAATGAGAGAGAGAGAGGATTATTTTCCAGTCTCTTTTTCTCTCCCTTCCACCTGGTCCAAAGGTGCACTGAACAGAATGCCAGATTTAGACACTATTATACTCTGATATACAAAGTGTTATCAAATTAAACAGTCCTCAACTTTTAGCACTAATAAGGAAAACGTTCACATGATAAACAACACTGCCTATTAACAATGCCTGCTATCAATTGGTGTTATCTACATTAAGCAACTACGCAATAAGCACAAGGACTTCCCTTGCCCAATATTGGCTTGTTGGGCAATTAGACAGGGCTTTTGGCCAGATTTAATCATTCTGAGCTTTGTGCCAGCAAAATGTTGAGACATCCTCTTTGAGAATGTGCAGAGCTGCAGTTTCTTTTTTTCTGAAACAAAAGTGGAAAAGAATAGAGTGGGGCTGCAATCCTATGCACACTTACATGCAGTGGTGTCATCCAATTGATTTAGGAACAGGTACTCACTTTTGATTGGCACTTGTCGGGGTCCGCCCACCGGAAGTGATGTCATAAACTGGAAGTGATGTCAGGGCAGGAAGTGAGGTCATAGCCGGAAGTGATGTCGTGACAGGGAGTGAGGTCATAGTTACATGGGAATAAATCTCAGAAAAACTCTTCTGGGTTCTGTTTTTAAGTCAACTATCTGTAGTAACAAATTGTCTGTCCTTCCTCCTCCACAGCAGCCATTTTCAACCACTGTACCGCAGCACATTGGTGTGCTGTGAGTGGTCCACAGATGTGCTGCAGGAATTTGGGGGATAGTCATTTATTAGTAGGGACAATCAAGGATGTGAGCCCACCCACCCCCATTAGCAGAATGGTGTGCCTTATCAGTTGTCCAAAAACTGATGGTGGGACTTGACATTTTCAATACCTTCTCAGTGTGCCATGAGATGGAAAAGGTTGAAAATCGCTGCTCCACAGGATCTGCAGGCAGAGGAAAAGGGGTAGATAATTCATTACTACAGACAGTTATCCTAGAAACAGAGTCGCAAAACTTGGATGAGTGTCCTGGAAGCCGGAAGTGACATCACAGGGGGCAAAGACCATAGAGAAGACCATAGAGGTCAGCGTGCTATGAGAAGGAAAACATTGAAAGTCGCTGCGCTGGGGTTCTGACATTTGCCCTTCTGACTATATCACCTGAATCGCAGCTGAGTGTTTTTGGTTTCCTATAGTAGTTGTCATTTTGTTCGCTTCGGGTAGCCTTTTTAAAAAAATTGGGTCCACAAGGGAGGTGGATGGATCACTAGGAATTGGGAGGCAAGAACAGAATCATATAAAGTTAGAGCTAGAAGGGACTTTGGAGGTCATGTAGTTCAACCCCCTGCTTAGTGTGGACGACTGCTACAGCTTTCCTGACAGGTGGTCATTCAGTCAGTGCTTCAAAACCTCCAACAAGTGAGAGCCCACAACTGCATGAGGCAGACTGCTCCAATGCTGGACAGCTCCTACACTTAGGACATTCCTTGTATTGTGTCTCTAGCCTAAATCTACTACTTCCCTGTAGTTTCAACGCATTGATTCTAGTCTTGCCTTCAGAAACCATAGTCGTCCCCTTCTTCTGTGTGACAGCCCTTCAGGTACTTGAAAACAGCTACCATATTATACCCTTAGTCTCTTCTTCTCCATGTTATATGAAGCTCTTACGACCATTCATCATAGGACTTGATTTCCAGACTGCTCATCGTCTATTTGGTTATTATAATACCATACCATTCCATGCTATGGATTGCATAGGAATTATACAGTGGGATGTCAGAACTCTAGCCTATCGTACTTCTATCTTCCACACTTCCTCTTCCGCTCTGTTCCTCTCTTTTTTGCCTGAGAATGGGAGAAGCAGAGGCTGGCATATTACTAGGTAATGGGTTGGCAGCATTAGACAAACCATCTCAGGCTCCAAGAAGTCTTTGGCTGATTTGGCTTCACATAATCCTCTGATAATGGAACAGCCAGGCTGTATTCTTTACAAACACCTTGCTTTGCATTACTGCCTCCTTCTTGCCATTCAAGCACAGTCTTAACTTTCCCTGCTTATGAAGGGCACACTGTCATCTAAGGAACACCATCTTCTGGGTATTGTATTGCCCATGGGATGCCAGAGAGCATGGGAGGGGGAGAAAATGCCTCCATCAGCCCAGCTGCCTACCTGGGCATCAACCCTAACCAGGCCTGAATGATGAAATTGACTGGTAAACAATTATGAAATACATTTATAATAAACTGGGATCCATTAATAACCTTTCTTATAGCAAATGTATTGTGATCAGACGTGATCATTTTTTCTGTTCTTTTAGAACTGACCCGTCAAATTTTGTTTTTGTTTCATTTATTTTGATGAATGAAAATATGCTCCTTAATTTGAAAACATTATAAGACATAAAATGACATAGCTTTAAAGCAAATTCATAATATATCCAGGTGCTTTTGTTGTCGTGGTCAGTAAAGCATAAAAACAAACAAATCCCCCTTCCCCACCTGCAATAGTTTACAATAGGACAGAAGGGATAGAGTCGATAGAGGGATGTTCTTTTCCCTCCCTCAAAACACCAGAACCAGGGGGCATCCGCTAAAACTGAGGGTTGGGAGAGTTAAAACAGATAAAAGGAAGTACTTTTTTACTCAGCGGGTAGTTAATCTGTGGAACCCTTTGCCACAGGAGGTGGTGATGGCATCTGGTCTAGATGCCTTTAAGAGGGGATGGACGGATTTCTGGAAGAAAAGTCCATTGTGGGCTATAGGCCATGATGGATTGTGCAACCTCCTTACATTAGCAGCAGGCTACTTCAGAGTACCAGGTGCAGGGGAGTGGCAACAGGATGCAAGCATCTTGTTGTCTCATGCCTCCCTGGGACACCTGGTGGGCCGCTGTGAGATAGAGGAAGCTGGACTAGATGGGCCTTTGGCCTGATCTAGCAGGGCTCTTCTTGTGTTCTTATGTTCTTAAGTGTTCTCAGCTTCTGATGAAAATGAAGAACTGAGGAAGCTGCAGTGTTTTACTAAGAGGATGCCTGGGGGTGGGGGAAGACCTGGGTGCCAGGCTGCGGGGGCGGGGGAGGGTATCCCACAGGCTTCCTCAAGATGGTGGCAGCAGCAGGGGAGACCCTGGCTACAGCTGCAATTTGGCTAGCACTGCCCGTAGCCGCCTGTAAGAGAGACACGTTTATTGGTATGATTATATAAAAGTTGTATGTATACGAACTTAGGGCCTGATCCTGAAGCTGGCAGTAAGCTGCTACTGCCAGCTCCTGTGTTGTACGCATAAATAAAGCGCGTTTGCTGCACCACTGAAGGCCCTGCTGCTGGTGCTGGGCCTGCACCCACAGTGCTGAGCCACCGCAAAATGGCCGCCGCACCACCAACCACAGTGAGGCTGTGAGCTGGTGCTGCTGCTTTTGGGGTGGGGGAGGGGGGAACTGGGCAGGGGGGAAGGGGGAAGCGGCCCCAGGAGTGGGGGTGGGACTGGAGACGGCTCCTATTGCCACATCCTGAAACCCCATGTTGGGCTTGGATGCCTGATACGGGGCTGCTCCAGACTCCAGCTGGCAGACACTTGAGTAGCCCCATTGCGGGGGGGGGGCGGGGGTTTTCCTGCAGGAAGGGGACAAACATCCCATTTTCCTGAGGAGACTCCTGCGGCTGCCGCAGGATGCAGCAGTAGCCATTTTGGTACCTCTGCTTCTCTGGGAGTTACACACACACTCCCACAGTTCAATAAAGAAAAGGTTCACTGTCTGTGCTTCTTCTATGGCCATCATCACCATCATCATCATCATCATGACTATTACTGAAAATAATTTTGTCATGGGGTGCCAAAAATTTATGGGTCCTGGGTGCCAAAAGATCTGGAAAAATTCTCTCCGCGTTTTTAATACATTTAAAAATAATTTAAAATAATTAAAATGTTATAATTTTTTAAAAATTAATTTTTTTAATAAAATAAATTTTCCGAGCAATGCAATACTGCAGTACAATTCCTTGGTGTAAAGTTTCCTGCTAGCTTTCCCTTTTTCATTTGTTGTAACCTAGAATTCTACAACTTTTATTATATGGTTCCAGCTAAGGACACATTAACAACGAGGAAGAGCTTTTTCTGAAGCTTGCACAATGGCTGTGACTATCACAGTGCTGTTGATCTTGGGCACACGTTTTCTATAAGGACATTTTCACTTATTTTTTTTTTACTTGTTTTGTGCCCTGCTTTTTTCCCTGAAAGGCCCCCGAAGTTACAACTCTTAAAAACAATACAATTCATCAAATTAAACATTAAAACAGCCTTAAATCTTCATGAAAACATCACAAATAAAACACAACCTGGCAGCAGTCACCTCAATAAAAGAAGGGCAAGGCTTGTAAAAATCTAATCAGCAATAAAACATCCCATAAAATCCAGCATTAATATCACCATTAATTCAAAAGGCCTAGCTGAAGAGAAATATTTTAGGCTCCGTTGGAAAGCCAAAATGCCTCATGTACATTTGTTGTGTACATCACACATGAATTGTTATTCCCATTGCAAATACACTAACAATCTGGAAGGGCCAAAATTACAAGCCCTGAAGGGGCAGCACCGCTGAGAGCTGACCAGGGACAAGATGCCTGATTGGGCATCTAATTCTTCCTAAATTTTCCTACAAGCCAGATGTGACTACAATTTTAAAACAAAATTTTTAATTGACAGTTTTAACTTAGCATGAGCAAGATTAAACTTAAATGAACACCGTTATCAGAATGGGATATTGTCTTGCTTTGAGTAGCGCTTTTCTTCCACCTCAGCAAAGTCCTCATTTGTTTCTTCTTCGAATAATGCAGGGGCATTCAAGGACTGGCTTGAACTCTCTCCCTCATTATTATGTGATGATTTTGAAACAAAAGTCCAGATAAAATAACCTTGTCTGGCCTTTTTAAATTTGTCTTTTTTTTCCCCCAACAACAACAAACCCATTTTATAGAATGACAGCGTGCCTATGCTCACACATCCTCCAATGGCTCTACTAATAAATGACTCCAAACTCCCACAGCAAACCTGCATATCATTTGTAGCCCACCAATATGCCATGGCAGACTGGTTGAAAAACACTGCTTTAGGAGCACAGTGTAATTCACACATATGGTATTAATTCGTAGTGACTGAGGCTTCAGTCCATGTCTGAGAAGCACAGAGCTGCTGCACCCCACATCAGTTGCACATATAACGAGGGTTACCATGAGGTTATATGTAGGCAGTGATGTCATGCACCCACTACGCACCACTACGCGAATACCAGTTCCTAGAAGTTGAGCTGGCCCCGCCCACTCAAAGCTGGCCCCTGCTATTTAGCCAGGGAACAGTTGAAGCAAAATATGTATATACACATCTCTAGAAAGCAAAGCAATAGAAGTTAAATCAACACTAACCACAAGCTGAAGTTATTACAAATATGATCACATCCATGGCAACAATCATGACATCACTTCCGGCTTATGACATCACTTCCGGTGGGCGGACCCCAACAAGTGCCAATCAAAAATGAGTACCTGTTCCTAAATCATTTGGATGATACCACTGTATGTAGGGTTACCAGATACAAACTGGGACAGAGCGCCTATACCTTTAACCATTGTATAGCAGAGGGAATTTTGGCAGGTGCAGCTTTTGAAACCCTTCCATGATGAGCTGCACCTGCCCAAATTCCCGCTTCTAGACAATGGTTAAAGATATAGGCTCTCTGTCCCTGTTTGTATCTGGTAACCCTACATATAACCTCATTACATCTGTTTTGTGGCACTAGCAGGAATTCACGAGGAGGCAGTCAGGTCACAGGAGCAGCATTCTGGTTGGGAACTTGCTCAAAAAGATCCAGAGCTTGACTGAGGCCTAAGGAGATGCCTTAGGCCCACACAATCTCTCCCTTCCTCCACTTGCAGGGGGACCAGGTGCAATGGAGGACAGAGTGCCTATGCATTTAACCATTATACAGAAAGGGAAGTTGTGGCAGGGGAAGCTCAACATGGAAGGGTTTAAAAAGCTGCACCTGCCCAAATTCCCTCTTCTATACAATGGTTGAAAGCATAGGCACTCTGTCATTCTATAAAATGGGTTTTTTGTTGTTGTTGAAAACCGCCTTTGGGGCACTAAACACCACCTTCTGGCTGTTGAAATATCTGAATAAAAACACAAAACACCATGTTTTGGTGTTTAAGATCTTTTCCAGAAATTAGACTACTTTTCCAGTAGAAGTAATAATGTGGCTACAACTGCTGACACTATATCACCTGTATCATCTAACATGTACACTTCTAAAGCATTTAAAAGTAATAAAAATGAGAACTTGGATTGATAATGCGGAATAAAAACACTTAATACCTCATTTGCTATTTTAATAAAAAAAATTGGAAAATATATCACCAAAAAAACCTACCCCTACCTATATCCTAAAACCCCATGTGGTCCAAGCCAATCAAATATCCCAAATTGTGCTGAATCAGGCCTCATTCATCCATCACTTGGTTGTTTTCCTCCACAGGTGCTAGACATATCACTTGATTCTAGCACCAATTTATATCCTTGAGGTTCCTTTGCTTAATCAGATCTCTCAAAACACCTGGTGTGACTCTAGACTGAATCCCTATCTATTCCCAGCAATACTTATCCGTCTTCTTCTGGCAGTTTTATTCTCCCAAGTCCAGCAAGGCTGTAGTCCTGCAAATACTTCAAAGATGGTCACATCTTTAGCTCTTACAGGAAAATTATTTCCATTTCAGACAGAAAAAAATCCCTCCATTTGAAAGCACATTCCAAATCCCAACTTCCCAACCATTCTCACCCTACTGAAGAATATCACCAAGAATAGCAAAGAACAAATCATCTCCGTGACACCAAAGGAGCCATTGTGAGATTAAGCAGGGAAGAGAGGTTATAGCTAGGGTTACCAGATACAAACCGGGACAGTGTCTATAGCTTTAACTATTGTATAGAGGAGGGAATTTGGGCAGGTGCAGATCAATATGGGTTTCAAAAGCTTCACCTGCCAAAATTCCCTCTTCTGTACAATGGTATAGGCACTCAGGCCCCATTTGTTCCTTGTGCCTCGGGGTATAGTCATGCTGGCCACATGACCATAGAAGCTTCTCCTAGGACAGTGATGGTGAACCTTTTGGGTTCAGTGTATCAAAACTTAGGAAAATGCTTAACTTGGCTTTACTTTGCTGGTGTGTCAATCCCCCTCCTAAACAAAAGAGAAATAATTCTTTATATTCATTTATTTAAATAGAAAATACAGTACTATCATGTGTGGCGCTACGTAGTACATAAAGAAACATCTAATAATTACAAGAATGAAAAATGAGTAAAACAAATTCATTTTTTGTCATGTTTTGGTGAATGTTGGTGTGTCACCCCAGATGTTGTGGTGTGTCACCTTTTGACACGTGTGTCATAGGTTCGCCATCACTGTCCTAGGACAAATACTGGCACTTCGGCTTAGAAACCGCCCCCTACAGTCGGTCACGACTAGACCATTCGGTCATGGGAAAACCTTTACCCTTTTTAACCCTGGTTATAGTCAGAGGAATTGCAGATGACCTCTGTAAACTTGTGCACCAGAGTGAATAAGCTCGACTCCATACTTAAGGTCAACACCAGGAAGTACATCGACCCGTGTCCCAAGTGCCTGGGACTCAGGCCTGCAGAGATCCAGCTTTCAATCTCAGCACCAGGGCTGATGGAAGGAGGGAGGTAATGCGATTACAACCCAAAGCAAATTGCAACTTAAATGGTACAGAGCAAGAAGCCGCAAACTGCAGCAGATCAAACAGCCACAATTATCTTACTTGAAAAGTGTTTTTTCATATGTGCTAGTAGAATGTGGGTTTGAGATTCTCATGCTTTCTGTTATGCCATTTTGAAAATTTATTTATTATTTAATGAATTTATACCCCGCCTTTCTGCTCGTATGTTAGGGCACCCTGGGCGGCACCCAAGAAAAGAAATCAAATGTACGGTTGTCAATAAGAGGTTGTATGTTAGGAAATTGGTTTCAAATAAGGGTGCAATCCTGGAGTTAGGCTGGCACAGTTAGGCCAGCAACGTTTGGCTGGCACAAGGGCCATGTTTGGACCACTCTCGGAATCAGAGAGGCGAGCACACAAACGTGCACCATCCTCCATTACTCCGAGAGTGGTCCAAATGTGCTTTACAATGGCCCTTGTTCCGGCCAAACTCCAGGTTAGGATTGCGCCCTAAGTCAATTTCAAGTATACACTTTTTTTCCTTCCAAATAACAAAGGTGACCATAGGAAAAGAACTTCAAAACTGTGCCAGACCAGACACATCCTGTCCTGTTTTCATCCAAATTCCCACATACAAGGCATGAAGGAAGCATCTCTCCTCTGTCCACCCCCAGCATCTGATAAAGGAATGAACACTTTGTTCTAATTATTCAGGGAAGACTGAGAATAAAACACAGACAAATTTGAGAATATCTGAATGTATATTTTGTATGTATGTATTCTTGGTACAAAAAGAATCCCCAGGGAAGAGTCCCCAGACCCTGGAACATGACTTGGCAGCAGGAAAAGTGAAGATTCGAGGCAATAAGCGGTGCTCTTCTAGGCTTCAAAGAAATCACACAGAATAATATTATTCTCTAACTCAGTGTTTCTCAAACTGTGGGTTGGGACACACTTGGTGGGTCTTGAAAGCTGCAGATCTTACTCTTGCTATATTCCTTCTGTGAGTTTTACCGGTTTGAATTTTCAAGTGCAGTTGTTTTTTAATTTTTTTTAATTAAGTATTTTTCCATCATATTTTGTCCTAATCTTGCTTTCTATCAGGGATGTTTCATGGTTGTGCAATTGCTGTAGTCCAAGAACGCCAGTTAGCATTCCAGGAGTGTCATTTGATTCCGTCGCCACGACGGCACTTCCTGCTTGATGATGTCAATTCTGGCCATGACATCACTTCCAGGTTAACGACATCACTTCCGGCAGGTCCCCGACACTAATGCCACTCTAAAAACTGGGTCCTGGTGCTAAAACGTTTGAGAACCACTGCTCTAATTCATAGCGCTGGGCAAACCAAGGCAGCGGGAGGCAGGCCAATTCAGCTTGTTACCCGACAAGAGAAAACATCCTCCTGAAGAAAGTGACCTACTTTTAGTGTCAGAGTTCCTGAAAGAGTCATTTTCTCACCCCTCCCTCCTGATTACCTTTTATGGTCCAACACAGTAACTATATATGATTGCAAGGGGGGGGGTGACAATTATTTGCTATCTTGCAGTTCCACGCAGGTACCCTCCTCTCTTCCTTGTTGCTGCTGGGAAGACTGTTGTCGTAGACTACCTGTAGTACGCAAGACTTCCGCCACAGACACCACGGCATCGACCATGGGGTGCAGGATATCCCTGGTGTGCTGGAGCTCGGCCTCAATCATGTTGAGCTCCTTAATCCTAATCTCCCTCTCCAGCTGGTTGTCCTTGGCCCTTGCTTCCCTGTCCAACTGGGATTCCCTCGCCCTGGATTCTCGGTCTAGCTGGGCTTCCCGCGTCCGAGCCTCCCGGTCCAGAAGCATCTCCCTCAGCATCGCCTCACGAAACTCCCCCGCGCTGATTTCGCCTCTCTCGTGAAGGGCCTCCATGGTCTCCCAGGTCCTCCGGTAGTCGGTCATGATCTCGTGCATCATCTCTTCATGGGACCGCCTCTTCCGCTCCCGCATGGAGGCCATTCGCTCTGCTGTTGTCAGGGGGCGCCCCAGCGGATTCTCTCGCCTGCCTCGGCCTGCAAGGACAAACGACTGGTTTGGTTAGCACTGTTGACTGCTACGTTGTCACCCACTGCAGCTCAGTGCCCTGGCTGGTTGCTACACCTAGAGGTGGCTGGGACTACAGTGGATTCAGGAGCTATTTTTGTTTGGATGCGAACCCTGCAACCAAACAGATTCAATATTATCATGCCATTGTACAAATCGATGGTAAGGCCACACCTGGAATATTGTGTCCAGTTCTGGTCGCCGCATCTCAAAAAGGACATAGTGGAGCTGGAAAAGGTGCAGAAGAGAGCGACAAAAATGATTACGGGGCTGGGGCACCTCCCTTATGAAGAAAGACTGCAGCGTTTGGGGCTCTTCAGTCTAGAAAAAAGGCGCCTGAGGGGGGACATGATTGAGACATACAAAATTATGCATGGAAGGGATAAAGTCGATAGAGGGATGTTCTTTTCCCTCTCTCAAAACACCAGAACCAGGGGGCATCCACTAAAGCTGAGGGTTGGGAGAGTTAAAACAGATAAAAGGAAGTACTTTTTTACCCAGCGGGTGGTTAATCTGTGGAACTCTTTGCCACTGGAGGTGGTGTTGGCATCTGGTCTTGATGCCTTTAAGAGGGGATTGGACAGATTTCTGGAGGAAAGGTCCATCGTGGGCTATAGGCAATGATGGATTGTGCAACCTCCTTACAAAGGTGGTGGGCTACTGGTACCGGGTGCAAGGGAGTGGCAACAGGATGCAAGCATCTTGTTGTTTCATGCCTCCCTGGGGCACCTGGTGGGCCGCTGTGAGATACAGGAAGCTGGACTAGATGGGCCTTTGGCCTGATCCAGCAGGGCTCTTCTTATGTTCTTATGTTCTCTTAGGCCGCCCGTTCCAATCTCTTATGCCCAAATAATCCTGCGTCTCGTCTTTTCTATTCTGTTCTCTTCCTATGCTAACATCAAAAACAGTTATTGGTTCACAAGGGGCACATTGGATATGTGCTACACCTGTGCAGAGCGGAAAACACACACACACACACACACACACCACTGAGCTAGCACAAGATAGCATGTGGAGGTGGAGGAAAATTACATGATTGAATTGACCATCCATAATCTCAGATTATGCTAGATTTAGCTAGAAAGGTTCAGAAATAAATGGAATGAACCAGGAAAAACAAAACTAGGCATTGTCCTTTCCTTCCACCCCCCACCCCTAAGATTTGATATGGGAAAATGGGCAATTTGGGGGAAAACTGAAAAGAAACAAAACACCCTCCGCTTACAAAAAAAAAAAAAATCCCTTTCATACTGATTAGAAAAATTATATGACTCATGTTAAAGAGATGCCTCATTGTGATTTTCTTCTAGAAACACAGCGCTCAAGAGAAAGTTAGGCATACCCATTAAACCAACTCGCAGATTTCCCACTTAAACCTTAAATGCAATGAATAACTTCCACTGGATTCAGGTCACATTTTTCTTCCGCGTCAACACAATTGTTTTGAAACCTACATGCTGTTGCTTATGGCAGTATTTCTCAAACTGTGAGTTGGGGCCCACTAGATGAGCCGTGATTTCAGGTGAGTCCCCCCACTGATTTCAATGTATATTTTACAGTTAATATAATAGACTTGGGGCAGAATCCTAACCCAGAGTTAGGCCAGCACAAGTCACTTGTGCCAGCCGAGGAGTGTCACAAACGCATCGTAAAGTGCGTTTGGGCCACTCAGGGAGGCCAGTGCATGTCTTGTAGCGTTGGCTCGAGAACGCCGACGGGGAGCCACCCTTGCACCAGCTGAACTCAGATGGCAAGGGGCAGTTCTGGGATGGCGGGGAAGATACGGTTCTGGGTAGGGGTGGGCAGGCCGGCAGGCAGACCAGCTGGAAAGGGGGAGGGGGAAGGATTCGGCCGTGTGGCTTCCTCAGACCTGTGCCCACGATTTCGCGGTGCAGTTCCTAGCAAGCCATTGGGGAGGCAGGAGCATCCCCTGATGTAAGGGCACAAACATGCCCTTGAGCCTGGGAAGCTCCTGCATGCTCCAGTGCTGTGCTGGATACAGCACAGGCCTGCCGACCTGCCTATTCCAGCACAGCATAGGACTGCGCCATGAATTGCTAGATCCATCGTTTTGTGTCAAATGTACTTGATGACGAGCATCTTTCAGCTTTTGATTGTTTTTACTGCTATTTATTGTTTTTACACATGTTGGATGTTTGTTGCGGCAGGCTGTTTTAAATGCTTAATTTTAATGTTGTTTTTATGAGACTATATTTATATATTTTATTAGCTGCCTTGGATGCTTGCATTGTGGGGGAAAGGCGGGATATAAGGGCACAATCCTGTAGTTAGGCTAGCACAGTTAGGCCAGCACAGTTTGGCCGGCTCAAGCGATACTGTAAAGTATGTTTGGACCACTCTCAGAGTCAGAGAGGCCAGCACACAAAGGTGCGCCATCCTCCCTGACTCCGAGAGTGGTCCAAATGTGCTTTATGGTGTCCCTTGTGCCCTTAGGATTGAGTCCTAAGTGTATTAAAAAAATAAATAAATCATTGCATTTGTCAGATGCAGGTCTGAATGAAGCACTTTTGTGAACTAATAATCAGACAGCAGCAGCTATCAAAGATGCAAACAAACCAAGGAAATATGACATATTTCTTTGGTTTGTTCGCATATATGACAGTTGCAATATATTGCCGTTTGCTCCAGATGAGTAATCACCAGCCAATGTCATTAATATATCAACCATTATAATAACTGTATCACCAGCCATTAATTTCACTAGAAGTATTGGGGAGCACCCTAGGCCCCACAAAGTATTATTGATGGTAATGTATATCTGATATTAATTAAGGGAAAATCTCTAAAACCAATGGCTCGGCCAGTCATGGGTGGAAATCATACTCCTGGGCATCAGAGTCCACTAACCTTAGTCCTCTGGTGTTGTATGAAAGGGAAATCTAGGAATGGGAACCAGTTTGGCAGGGCTGGCATCAAGGATCAGCTGTGTTGGGCATTGACTGGGGCTGATCCTAAGTACTGGTGGCAGAGGGGGGGTGCACCATAGTGGGGCTTTGCCTCAGAGCCCCCAGAAATCTGGTGCCAGCCCTGAAATCTGGAATACCCCTATCCTTCAGGAACACTGAAATGCAAACAGTATTTACACTTATAACCCTGCTCCTCTGCTTTGAGCCACTGAATCTTCCCCTCTCCTGCAATCTTTTACGTTTTTAATGCTCATCGACACATCCTCACCACTCCTCCATTTTCTCTGCCCTTCCCATCATTCTCCCTCTGCTCATGCCTTTTTCCTTGCAGCCCACCTGCCAGTCTTTCCTACAGCCCAATCAACTTGCCAAGGTGGAGCCAAGGCAGTTGAGAACTCACCCTGATTGGCTGCCGGGATGTGAAATGTTAGTCGCCCCCTTAGGCACCTCCTCCCCCCTCAATCCCCCTCACAAAGGCCCCCTCCCACCCACCTTTTGACTAAAATTGGCTGAACCTAGCCACAGAGTTCCCCACAGAGCTCCTGGCTAACTGAGCGGGTTCACACTGCCTCTAGTTCTACTCAGGCTCCTCTTTCAAAACCAGTTTCTAGCCTGCATCTTTCTCCAGTGGAATACTTCATTTGGACCTCTAAACAGGAGAAAATGAGGGCCATGCCCCCACTCCATGGTATTTCCCAAGAAGAAATACCTACCATAGCAACACCCCAGATAGGGAGTTCCACAGCCAGCTTAGCCTGAGTTGTATGAAAAGGCCTCAAGCAGCTGAGAGCACCCCCCAAAAGCCAGCGCAGTAACAGGCCACTTGCTCACCAGTAACCGCATGGTGTCCGTCTTCGCTGGGGCCTGCCACCGGTTGTCCACATAAAGGCACCGTTTTGTCGCTCGCACATTCATCCCCTATGGTCGTTTCGATCACGTCTGGGTCCGCGGCTCCCAGTTCTCGCGAGATGCCCAAGTTTGGCTCGGTTTCGGTGTCCGTGTCGGGGTCCATGCTCGAGAGCGTGTTGGGCGGTGTCATTTGGTTGCCCTCTTCCTCAGAGACCTGGGCTTCCATTTCTTCGGCGTCCTCGGTTTTCACAACCACCCGGATGGGCCCGTCCACGTTAGCCAGACTTCGGTTTGCGACGCCATCCATTTCGCCACCAAACATCTGGTCCAGCTCTCGGAAGTAGCGGCAGGAGACCGGCTCAGCGCCGGCACATACCTGCGCATCCTTGGCCCTCCGATAGCTCCGCTTCAGATCCCGAGCTCGGTTCCGGCACTGGGAGGCGTTGCGCTCATGACCTCTGGCGCTCATTTGGGCTGAGAGGTCCTCATAGATGTCACTGTTGGGCGGCCGGTTTTCAATCCACCTCAGAATCAGCAATTCGCCCCAGAGAGCCAGGAAATCCCGGGTTTCCGTCTCTGACCACACTGGGGCCCGAGGCTGCAAGCGTTGGCGAGGGGTATGTGGCATTTCTGCTTTGCCCTAATCAGCACAGAAGAGCATCCAACTTCCAATGGCTCCAGACCCCTAAATGCCTCCAAAATGCCAAACTTTCCCCCAAAGACTTAGAAGCCACACCTGCAGGCAAATAACACAGAGGCTGCATAGAGCAGAAGGGCCCACAAAGAAAGCCAAGATGGAATCTTTTGCATCAGCGAGTGTTCACATGAACAATTGTTAGTCAGTAGTAACGTCGTGGGCGGGGCTTTGCTCGGGACTTGGAAGGGGCTTTTTCGGACTCGTGGCAGGGCCAATCCCTGCCTGCAACGTCACAACCATCAGCCCCTTGAGTGGCTCCATCCAGGGAAATGTGGAAGCAGCCACGCAGCGAGCCAATAGGCAAGACTGGGAGGCGGAGATGGCTAGTGCAAGCAATGGATCCACCCTGCCTTTGCAGACAGGAAGAGGAAGGCAGCTGAGCTGCGCCTTCCCACGCACCCCTTTGGCCGTCCGCAGTGATTTGTCGTTTGTGTTTGGCAACGGAGTGAAGCCCAGGAGGAGGAGGAGGAGGAGGAAGAACCCGCTGCCCCATCGCAGCATGGAGAGATTCCCCTCTGGGGTGCTTTGAGTCTCTGCTTCTCCAAGGCTTTTGCCTCCCCCCCCCTTTGCATCTCTGAGGATCTCTGTGGTGTCCCCTCCGCATTGCCGTTTCCCTAGTGAGAAAGGACCCCAAATCAATTCCCCCCCCCCAAAAAAAAGAAAAATCTCAAAACGTTGACCTTGGAGCACGGTTTGCATTTCTGTAAGGGTGGTCGTTGTTCTCCCCCTGCTGTTAGCGTTCGCTAATAGCAGTGCGAAATGGGGATCGCCGAGTGAAGACTGCAAACAAACTGCAGAACACGTTACAACCTGGAACCGGTCCTTTATAGGCCGCATGGAAGCCAAACGAGTAGGGGGGCGGGTTCGAGACGCTTCAAAACAATATTTTAGACAGGAAATTATTTGTCTATTTTTTAAAAAGATTGGGGGAGGGCTCATGTTTAAGCGATCACCAAATTTAATGAAAACATTCCTTAAAAAAAGAAAATACTTTCGTTTCCCCAAAATAGTAAACGTTCACCAAATTTTAGACCACCTAATAATCTAAAGTGATGACCGCATATTGAGTTCCCGTCATTTTCATAAAGTATTTGACAGTTTAAAAATGTGTTTGTCTCCCCAAAATTGTAAATTTTCATAACCCTAGTCCCGCATTTGGGGCATATAATTCTGCTAGCTAAATAATAGTATTGTTGCATAAATGTCATGTTATACATTTGGTGAACATTTACTAAATTTGGTGAACATTTACTAAATTCGGTATGTTTAGTTTGTTTTGGACCACAGTGCTAGGGGCTCACAGTTTAATTTGGTAAGCATTTAATTTGTCCCAATTTTTTTAACCCTGCCTTTTTCTCCAGTAAAGGGAACTCAAGGCGGTTTGCCAGGCAAAATATAACAATATGAAAACAATGTCTTAAAAACAAACATTGAAACAACATTAAAACAGCACCGAAACCAGGAGCACCACCTTGTAAAATTATTACATTAAAAAAAGGCATTCATTCAAATGCCTTTTGAAAAAGGTCTTGACGCCGAAAGGTCTCCAGAGAGGGTGCGGTTCTTAGTTAAGAACATAAGAAGAGCCCTGCTGGATCAGGCCAAAGGCCCATCTAGTCCAGCTTCCTGCATCTCACAGTGACCCACCAGGTGACTCGGAGCACACAAGACAACTAGATACTTGCATCCTGTTGCCACTCCCTTGCACCTGGCACCTAGTGCACCTGACACCCTTGCACCTAGTTCAAGGGGAAGGGAGTTCTATAAATAAGGGGCCATTGTGATGTCACCAGACATGTCATGTAGCGGGTACATGGGGGTACGCGAGTACCCATTCCTAGGATTAGGGCTGGCCCCGCCCATTCACCCGCCCTCTCGTCGACTCTGTCGGCGCTCCGCTCCACCCCCTGCAACGTTTGAATTGCCTGCACGTTTGAGTTGCCAGCACGATCTCAGAGCCAGGCAGGCAGCGGAGCAAGGGAGACCAACGGCAGCAGCAGTGTGAGCAGGTAGGCTGCCTAGGGCTCCCTCCCGAGGAGGCGCGGTGGTTCCTGGGGGTGGTTCCTGGGTTCCGGCTATGACCTCACTTCCGGTGGGCGGGCCCCAACACAAGTGCCAATCAAAAGTGAGTACATGTTGCTAAATCATTTAGATGCCATTACTGGATGTCACCTCTGGGTTCTCTGGAGAAGTGGCAACTTTGCACCCTTCTCCTGTGGAGGCTCCCCCTTCTCCTCCTCCGGGGAAAACCTGGAAGTGACTTCCTTGTACATTGTGCCCCCTTCTTGGCCTAGCCCCTGGGCCAGGTGCCCCTTTGCCTCCACCGTAGTTACCCCCTTGCCCATAAGCTATCCAGAGCACAACTGTCAATTTCCTTGAGCTCAGACAAGTGTCCATTCACCTCTAGCATTTCTTCCACCACCCTTTCCCAAATAAGAGATTTACCCTCCTAACTTCTAAAGCAGAATTCATGTTTTAATATATTCCAGGTACCACAGAAATCAGGGATTCAGAAAACCCTCCAAAAGGAAGGTTCAGGATTCTTCACTACCATCCTGCCACCATGAGACTGGCTATAACAAGACTTGCAGGTGTGAAGCCCATAGTAATTTCCAGATTTTGTGCCTCTCCCCTGGTCCTGGGGATCTTTATTATTCTTTATGGCGGAGCACATGAAGCAGTGGTGTGAGGAGGCAAGGGTAGCGACCGAACTGAGATTGTCTTCCGAATTAATGTTAAGCGGAGCTTTTTCTTACTCCTCCTAATTTTCAGTGGAAAACTATTTGTTTGGTTTTATAAACATTTGAAAAATGGCATTTCCAATGCAAATAAATGTAGCATTATTCCCACAAACTAGATGGGGGATGGGTGAGGGAGAACAGGACAGTAGACTGAGGGTGTAATCCTAATCTGGAGTTAGGCCGGCACAGTTACACCGGGTGCAAGGGAGTGGCAACAGGATCCAAGCATCTTGTTGTCTCATGCCTCCCTGGGGCACCTGGTGGGCCACTGTGAGATACAGGAAGCTGGACTAGATGGGCCTTTGGCCTGATCCAGCAGGGCTCTTCTTATGTTCTTAGTTAAGCCAGCACAGTTTAGCCAGCACAGTTTGGCCAGCACAAGGGACAATGCAAAGCACGTTTGGACCACTCTCGGAGAGGCCACCATACAGATGTGCACCATCCTCCCTTACTCCAAGAGTGGTTCAAACACGCTTTATAGTGGCCCTTGTGCCAGCCAAACTGTGCTGGCCTAGCTCCAGGTTAGGATTGTGCTCTGAGAGAGTGGTTTCTGGAACCCTGCTGTTTTATGGTGGATGCGGTCAGTTAAAAAAAAAAACTGTCAAAGCGTTCTGCTGGGAACATCCTTTCTGATTATTAGAAGGAAGCTTGTTGATATGATCGGCTTTTGTCTTCTACCGTAGCAGACTTCCTTTCACCAGCAACAGAGGCATAACTAGGGTGGAGCCCGAGGAGCACCTGGCCTCGGTGCTATGCCAAGATGGGGGAACAATGTGGAAGGCTGTCACTTCTGGGTTCTCCCTGGAGGAGGAGGTGGTGGCGGTTTCATGCAGCTCCCCAAAGCGGGAGCCTCCACAGAAGAAGGAACTGGGCGGGGTGCAAAGCTGCCAGCACCTCTTCCTTCAGGGAGAATTCGGAAGTCACATGACGTCTCAATGTCATGTGACAATGCCATCATGACGGCACTGCCCCAGGCGCACCACTGCTGGGCTCCTAGTTACGCCTGTGTCCAGGGGTGATACCAGACCTCTGAGAATAACAGTGCTTCTTCCAGCATACATCTGTCAGACGTCTGCTTAGATGAGAGACATTTTTCTTCTTCGAATGCCTTTGTTGTTGCAGTCTGTTTTTGCTGTCTGTGATCATGCCCACGTTTTCTAATCAACTTTCCAGCACTGATGTAGCTGTGCCAATGGGGCATGTGCTGCATCCTGCAGTGGAGCAGTGGTCACGGGGGCCTCCTCAAGGTGAGGGAATGCTAGTTCCCTTACTCCAGAGCTGCATTGCCCTTACCCCGGTACTGAAAAGTTGGTTAGGATTGTGCATTCAGAAAGGCCAGGCAGTAGGAATTCTGCTCTGTTACAGTTCATGCTGCTGCTGTGATGTCACTTCCTGCCGATTCTTGATTTGCATTTGCATGGGCAAGAGAGGTTTGTTCTCCGGTGGAGAATACGAAGTACACAAGTGCAGTACTAAGTCAGTACAAACATGGGGGCAATTATACTAATCTTTATGAACAAGACAATAAATGGTATCATTACTCCCTGGTAACATGGCAACATCTGATTACAGGAGTCCTGTAATCACTCCTGCCAGATGACTTTGCTCTTTCGGCACTGGAGTGAGATCTTCTGCTCCATGGACCATTTCTGCGCGGCACCTCTGCTCTTTACAGAAAATATTGAGCAAAGCAGCCCCCCTCTCCTTCATTTACTTGGTCCTGCTAAAACAGCATCTTCCAGAAATGGGCCAGCTCCTTTTTGATGGGCTAGTATTGTACATCATCAGAGAGTATTTATATACTGCTTTTCAACAAGAAGTTCACAAAGCAGTTTACGGGCAAAAAAAATAAAGTTACCTGGCTCCCTGTCCCAAAAGGGCTCACAATCTAAAAAAATGCAGAACCCCACCAGCAAACAGCCACTAGACAAGACATTGTGCTGGGGTGAAGAGGGACAATTACTCTCCCCCTGCTAAATATAAGAGGAACACCACTTGGAAAAAGTGCCACTTGCCCAGTTAGCAGGGATGTGCCATATTAACCCAATGGTCTGTAAGGCTGTATACAGGGCAGGCCCAGTCACAGGTCGAGGTGAAGTAGGTTACCTTGGACAGTGGATGGACACAGGTGGCACCCTCTGTGAGTGCCTCACCTTGCCCCCATTTGTCCCCTTACCTCTTCCTCCCTCTTTATATTTTTAAATAGAGATGCAGAGTGGAGGGGAAAAGCCTCCATAACCTTCCAAAACATAGGTGCAGTCCCTATGTCAGTAGATGGTAACTTGAAATACACTTGTTTTGACTTTTTGTGCTGAGTTTGTTCATATTTGTTGCTCCTGCATGGATTCCAAGCTCCTGGCCAAGCCTCCAGTCCAATGATTCCCAAACTTTTTTGACTGGCAGCTCCCTTGATCTACTCACTTCTGAGTCATTGGCTGCAGCTCCCCATTAAGGCTCCAATCCTAGACATTGTATAGGACGGTGGGTTTTTCCTCGAGGATTCCACAGTTAGCCACAGCTCACAGTTTGGGAACCACTGCTCTGGTCCAAAATATGAATTGGAAGACAAAACCAAAAGAGACACAATCACTGCAAGAACCTCAACAACAATATGCAGGAAGGAGAAGGCATGCAAATGAAGTGCACCCGTTCGAAAATATCCTGAAATAGTATTGTTTATTCCAGCTGTAGAATACAGGGCTTCTCTAGGATGTGTTGATGTTTACTCTTATAAAGGCACCATTTGTTGCTGCTTGCAGCACCCTTGGGAATGCAGTTCAGGCGCAGGAAGGGAGCATCTCTCGACTCCAGGTTTTAGCACTTGGGGGCAATAGCTCCTGTGTTTCCTGCCTGGTACCTCATGCTGCTGGATTTGTCTCTGAAGCTTTTCCCACACTGACTACAACAATAGGGTCTCTCTCCTGTATGGATTCTCTGATGTCTCACCAGATCTCCACTCTGGAACAAGCCTTTCCCACAGCCTGCGCAATCATACATCTGTGGTGTTCTGCAGTGTATGATAAAGAGTCATACTGCCCCAAAAGTCCTCTGTAGTGTCAACCGTGGCCTTTTTGCGGTGCATTCCCTGGTGTCGAGTCACGTGGGAGCTGACGTAGAAAGGTTTCCCCCATTTGGGACAGTTATAGGGCTTCTCTCCAGTATGGATCCAGTGCAGGCAGAGCCACTACTTCCTACACACAGGACAATTGTAAAACAGAGTTTTAGATAAGATATGGCCTTACGCCAGTGGTTCCCAAACTGTGGGTCGGGACCCACCAATGGGTCCCGAGCCAATTTTATGTGGGTCGTGAGGCACCTAGAGCTGCCATGTTGAAAATATGGGAAGACGGAATGCTGGAAAGGGGGAGGGCTGTGTGGTTGTTTTGCTTGTGTCAGGGTTGTCAGTAGGCTTTTCTTCTTTAACCCAGTCTCTTAAAACAAGCTAGAGGAGCAAGTCTGCACTGAAGTGGAACAGCTGTGTGGGGGAAGAGCAGGCAGATTCATCTGTTGGAGTTCTGCCTCTCGCTTAACAGTTAAAGCAACTTTACTAGAAAAGACAGATGCGGTCTTCATAGCCACTGCTTCATTCCTAGGGCTTTCCTCCTAGGGCACGTTCCTCGCTCTAGAGGAGTTAATAGCTGCAGAATCTGCGGCTGCTTCCTGAGCTTTGGTCAGGGACAAACGGAGGCCTGAGCGCGCCCATGGCAGGCAATGAAACTGTGCCCCCAGGACGTTGCCCTGCCCCCGTGCGTCATCCAGGCACACCTCCCTGCGCCCGGAATAGCTCCATTTTGGAGCGTAACAGAGGCAAGGGAGGGAGGGCAGGCTGAACAGTGCACGGTTTCCTCCGCGGACTCCACGCAATGGCACCCCGCCGCTGCCTGGTGCCCATGGCTCGCGCCACCCTGGGCTACAGGGTAAATACGCCTCTGGGTTTGGGACAATGGAAATCAATCCCTCCTTCCAGCAGGCACAGGGAGATGGGTGGGGTGGGTTCTGATCACAGTCGGTCAGCAGCAGACCCCAAAGTAATGGAACCACTGCCTGATCCAGGAAGCTCAACATATCAGCAGACGCAAAGAGGTCAGGGACTGCTGTGGCAGAGCACCCTCCTCTCCTCCTCCTCTTGCCCGCCAGAGCCCTCTGGTGGCTGCAGTGAGCCAAATGCCAAAGGTTTCATTCCTGAACAAATCCAAAAGCTACAGCAGGGCCGCGGTTCCCAGACCTTTTTTGACTGGTGGCACCCTTGACCTGCTGGGCTCCCCATTAGGACGAGTATATTATATACTCCTATGCAGTATATAAGGTGGCCAGTTTTTTTGCAAGGATTCCGTGGCTCCCCTGGTTGGTTTCCGTGGCTCCCGGGGGAGCCACTGCTCACAATTTGGGAACCACTGCAGTAGGGTAATGCCACAAGACTAATATAATTAAGATGTCACATTTAGATGCTTCTAATAAAAGTATAGAGCCTCATCTGGTACAGAACGGTTAGGGTTACAGATACAAACTGGGACAGAGTGCCTATACCTTTAACCATGGTATAGCAGAGGGAATTTGGGCAGGTGCAGCTCCTTATGGAAGGGTTTCAAAAGTTGCAACATTCCCTCTTCTATACAATGGTTAAAGGTATAGGCACTCTGTCCCAGTTTGTGTCTAGGAACCTTAAGAATGGTAGGCTGCAGTGCTACAGTCAAAAGCCCTCCCCACCAGTGGCATCTCTACAGGGAGGGCAGAGCTCTAAGTTTTGCAAGAAGCCTTACCTTGCAGTGGAAATCACTCCTCTCCTGCACCGTTTTAGCCAATCCTCACAGGGAAAAGCAACATCTTGGCGTTGCTTACTGGCTACAGCAGCAAGGGAGAGGAGGGATTTACATGACAGGGTAAGGCTCCTTGCAACACTTAGAGCTCTGCCCTCCCTGTAGAGACGCTACTGCTCCCCCTGACCCAGGATTGACCCCAGTGGAAGTCGAATTCTCAGGTAGCCAAGGATTCTCAAGGTGGACTCAGCCTTCCATCCTTCTGCGGTCAGCAAGATGAGTACCCCAACTTTCTATGAAGTAAAGGGAAAAAAAGATGACTGAGAAAGATCTGGCATCAGTGAGAGAATTAACTTACAACTCAGAAATGGTTTAGGGCAGAAATGGTTTAAGCATGGGGCCAGTTCACTATACCTAGGACTGTTGGGGTGCCGGACCCAGCCCTCATCACTCTGCCACCCCCAACGGGGTCCCGGGAGCACGCTGGGCTTAACAGCACGCTGGGCTTAACAGCAACACGAGGCCTGCTTGAGGGTTGCCGGAGCAAGGGACCCGCCGTTCTGAGCATCACGGATGCTGCTGGTCCGGCTGGAAAACAGTCCTCCCTCTGGGAAACCACAAACCACGCGAAAAACGTTCCGCCTACGAAACAGTTGTCTTGCGCCCCTCCTCATTTCGGCTCTGAATGATGGGCGGGCCGGGTAAATGACCTTGGGGGGCCGTATTTGTCCTGCAGGCCATAGTTTGAGGACCTCTGGTTTAGGACTAGGGTGGAGAAAAAAAGAGGGATTCAGCAGGGGGAGAGCAATAAAAACATACAATCCCATCCAACAGCAATGTAGGAAACAACTTCTAGCACTGAATTTGGGATGAATTCTTCCAGTTTGGCGGATGGCACGGTGCTGGCTGAGGAAGGTGTTGGTCCTCTGGTTCCACTGTCACATTAGGCTGATGGAGAGGACTGCAAGATACTATAAGACACCCCCCCCCCGAGTCCTATAGTATCTTCCCAAATGCCAGACCTTTTTACAAAAGGAGCAGATCATGCATTCAGATGTGAGACAACAGTATGTCCTCCTGCTGTGAGAGGTATGGGTGTACATCTGCCCTGGTGTCCTTTTTGTATGACTGATTAAGGGGAAAAACCTAGGTTGCCAAAAGTCCGCAGCCCTTTTTGGCTTGGAGCAGCCACAGCTGTTGCCAAGCAGCCAGAAAGAACACGGAGAGCCAGGTATCTCTGGAAGGTGTCCTCTTATACAAGCTTCCACAGCATTTAAGGGTCTCTCATGAGATCCTGCTACGAATTCTCTCTGGCCTCCAGTGAAAGCAGGGCCTTTTTGGTGGAAGCCCCAATGCTCCAGAACAGTGGTTCCTAAACTGGGTTGGGACCCACCAGTGGGTCACGAGCCAATTTCAGGTGGCTCATGAAACACCTGGAGCAGCCGTATTGAAAATAGGAAGATGGATGTGTGTGGTTGTTTTTTTCTTATGTCAAAGTTGTAAATAGGCTTCTTCCCTTTCCGATTCCCTTCACTACTGGAAAATGACTAAGGGTGCAATCCTAAGCAGCACCACATTGGCGAGGCCGATGGGCCAGCACCATATCATAGCACTGCTTAGGAGAGGCTGGAGCCTCCCTGCGGCAAGGGAGCGTTCACTCCTTTACAGTAAGGGAGGCTCCTGCCTCCCCTATGGGCTCCTCGGATCTGCGCCTGCTAAACAGCAGGCGCAGATCCGAGGAAACCGCGTAGCCCAATTCGGGCCGTGTGGTCTCCTGGACGGGCTTCGGAAGCGGCCATATGGCCGCCTCCCAAGCCCACCCACGTCCCACCCTCATCCCTCCCACAGTCTCCCTCCCGCCACCAATACAGCTTCCGCCTCCGCGCAGAGTCTCCCTTGCGCCGACTGGCTTCAGCCGACACAAGAGAGGCTCAGTGCGGGTGCAACGGGACCTGCACGGCCTGCAGCACCGGTCTCGTTGCTCGAGTGCCGACGCTATGACGCAGCATCAACACAATGGGCGCAATAGGGTTGCGCTGTAAGAAATAACCCAACTTATTGCTGCATTCTCAGGAAAGCAGCAGGCTCTGGCATCACAATGACGGCACTTCCGATCATGACATCACTTCTAGGGGGTCCTGGACAGATGGTCATTCTAAAAAGTGGGATCTAGTCCTAAAAAGTTTGAGAACCATTGCTCTAGAATCCTCTGCTGTCTTTCTTGAAAAGTTGAAAAACATTTCTGGTGCAGACGATCTTTGGAACCTGCTGGTGGCAATGCCCAGAGTGAATTTTTTTATTGCTGCTTTTTTTGAACGGCAGGTCTTAGTTTTGTCACTATGATGCTTTTTGTTGAATGGCAAATCACTATAGTGTTTTTGACGAATAGTGGCATACACATAAACTTTTAAGAAGTTATAATGACCCACAGCTAAAAAAAACCCATCAGTTTTGCACATACTATATTCTTGAATGAAAAGGATTCTACACATATCAAGGTGTATACCCTGAAAGCCAGTGAAGTGTAGTTATGAGTGTTCCTGAAACTGCTTTGGGTTGGTCACAGCCTAACATGCCCCAAAGGGTAGATAAAATATGGGAGAGGAAAATCAAGAGAGACACCCTGAGCCCCTTGAACAAAGAGTGGAATACAAACGAAAAAGGCGTAAAACAAGTTGAGATTGTGGTTTGTATAATTGGTAGTCTTCATACCGGTAGTCCCCACCTTAAGGACATCTGACTTACAGATGTCCCAACTTAACAGGAGCTGTGTTGCACAGGTACAGTCTATCCACTCCAATGTTTTCGCGCAAGGGCAGCAGCAATTGTTTTGGATACAGAGAGAGACACTGGTTTGTAAAATGAAGAGAGATGCTGCGTTTTGGAGGAACAGAGTAGTGAGTAAAGGAGAGCCAGCACAATAGTGAACAGAATTGTACTCATGCTCTAATGCCCATTTGTCTCTTACACAACAACAGCAACAACAACAACAAACAGACTTACCACAGAGTGTACCACATTGACTACGGAGTAAGTTATTATCTATTTGATAGGTACATTATTTATAGAAATAAATATTTCTACACTGTTTTTCAACCACTACAGAAACTTGTTCACAATTCTGTTTACGTTGCATAAATAAATGTTTCAACTTAGGGTGCAATCCTAACCTGAAGTTAGGCTGGTACAGTTAGGCCAGCAAAGTTTGGCCAGCAAAAGGGACACTGTAAAGTATGTTTGGACCACTCTCAGAGTCAGGGAGGCCAGCACACAGACATGTATCATCCTCCCTGATTCCAAGAGTGGTCCATATGCGCTTTATGATGGCCCTTGTGCCAGCCAAACTTTGCTGGCCTAACTCCAGGTTAGCATTGCGCCCTGAAGAACCTAACCTGTACTTAAGTAGGGGACTACCTGTAGTTAGGTGTTATCCCGCCCCCATACAACTGAAAATATATATTACTTTGAGACTAGATTTATTTATTTGGGGGGGTGGGCAAAAAGGATTCTCATATCTGTCGCATCTTGAAATTCTATTTAATCCTGTGCATTGTTGTTGGGTATTGCCCCTCCTTTTGCCACTAATAATATTGTGCTCAACATGCAGATGTGAACTCACCTTAAACATTAAGCCATTGCCATGAGGCACACTGGTTACATAATGCAAGCAACACCCCAATCCCCCTAAAAGTCTGGCTAGAAAGCACTGTCCCACTTCCTTCAGAAGCAAGGTGACATTAATAGAAATCAGTCCACCATGTAGTTTCATACAAGCCCAGGTTTCTGTGCAGTATGGACTCTCTGGTGCGAAATGAGGTGCGATTTCTGATTGAAACTTTTCCCACAACTGGGGCATTTATAAGGCTTCTCTCCTGTGTGAAGCCGTTGATGTATAACCAGCCCAGAGTTGAAGCTAAAGCTCTTCCCACAGTCCTTACAAGTATACGGCTTCTGTCCCGTGTGAGTTCCCTGGTGTGAGATGAGGTGTGACCGCTGATTGAAGCTCTTTCCGCAGTCAGAGCATTTATAGGGCTTTTCCCCCGTGTGGATTCTCTGGTGTATCATGAGACCAGAATTGTAGCTGAAACTCTTCCCACAGTCAGAGCATTTAAAAGATTTCTCTCCCACGTGGGTCCTCTGATGTGACAGCAAGTGCGATTTTTGACTGAAACTTTTTTCACAGTCCACACATTTGTATGGTTTTTCTCCAGTGTGGATCCGCTGGTGTATTATCAGCCCAGAGTTGTAACTGAAGCTCTTGCCACAATCGAAGCATTTAAAGGGCTTTTCTCCTGTGTGGGTCCCACGGTGGGAGGTCAAGTGCGATCGCTGGTTGAAGCTCTTGTTGCAGTCGGGGCACTTGTACGGCTTCTCCCCTGTGTGAATTCTCTGATGTACCATAAGACCAGAGTGGTTGCGGAAAGTTTTTTCACAGATAATACACAAGTACGGTTTCTCTCCCAAGTGGACAATCTTATCAAGGTCTGTGCTACGGTGGAAGTTTTCCTCCTGCTTGTTGCAGGCAATCTCGCTTTCTCCAATGTGGATCAACCGTTGGATGACAATTTGGTCCAGGTTCTTGAAACTCTTCTTCTTACAGTGAGCAGTACCATCTTGGAATTTGCTTGGGGGGACATTTTCAAGCTTGCCTGGCAAATTACTCCCACTATCTCTTTCCTGTTTGCAGCTTTGGAACTCTCGCTTCTTGGGCCCTTCTGTTGGCAATGTGTTCACCTTCACGTGCTTCTGCTCTTCTTTTACAGAAGTCTGTTTCTCAGGTTCTGCCACTATTCTGTCACCTGTTGAGACAAAAAAAAAAAACTCATTCCATGCCTTTCCATTTTCACAGATGAAGATTCTTCCACCCCCACCCTGGAGCTCCAAACACTACAGGGGCAGGAAAGAGGAAATGATAACAAATTAATGCTAGTGAGTCATTTGGAGGCAAGAGAGAAAAAACAATGGATTAATCCAGTGGTTCTCAAACTTTTTAGCACCGGGACCCACTTTCTACCGTGACAATCTGTCCAGACCCCTTGGAAGTGATGTCATGACAGGAAGTGCTGTCACTGTGACACCAGAACTTGCTGCTTTCCTGATAATGCAGCAATCAGATGGGATATTCTCAGTCATTTTCCAATTGCAAAGTGAATCAGAAAGGGGAAAAAAGCTATTCTACAACCTTGACACAAGCAAAGAATCACACAGCCTTCCCCCTTTCCAGTGTCTCACCTTCCCATATTTTCAACGATAGCTGCATTATGTGCTACACTACTCACTCTGTGGGTCCTGACCCACAGTTTGAGAAACTGCCCCAGAGCCCATCCATGGATCCCATGTTAAGAACCCCTGCAGTAGACAACACTTGGCTAGATGGACAAGTCCACCTGCCTTAATATAAAATTATTGCTTTATAAGCAGGTAAGGATGTTTTTCCTTTCTATAGCCCAGCCTATGAACTGAAAAAGGAGGGCGCATTCAACCATTCCCACTATATGACTTTGTTTGTGGTCAGAAGGAAAAGACACAACTGCTTCCCACCTGACAGCAGGCAACTTCCTCTCACTGAATCCTAAGCAGTAGCTTAACAAAAATTTAAGGAATTCCTTACGGTGAGGCTGTGTGTGTGGGTTCTCCTTTGCTTTAGAGTTGTGGTTGCCACAGATCAATAGCACCTCCGCATCCATCTCCATTGAGAAGTATTCCTCAGACTACACCACCACCAATCCTGGGAAAGATAGGATGAGGGGGGAAAAAATAATGAGATTCTCTAGTTTCAAGTGCGTGTTCCAGAAAGCAGAGAAGGCGCTCCATTGCGTGTAAACAGGAGACAGCACAATCATCTCCTTAAAGCAACCCAATGTATTATAAAGCCAAGGGCCAGCAACAATGTAGGCCCAAGGTAAAGGAACAAAATTCTCTTTCAGGAGGTCTCTGTGACTGCCCCCTCCCACTGCAGGAAGAGGTGCATGCCCCCATTGGCACAGCTGCATCAGTGCTGGAAAGTTGGATAGGATTGGGCCCTAAGTATTATTTATTTATTTATTTATATCCTGCCTTTCTGCCCCATGGGCACCCAAGGCGGCTTACAACATTAAAATACAATAAAATCACAATTTAACAATTAAAAACAATACTTAAAAACAATATTAAAATAATTAAAATTTAAAACAACAAGCCCCCGTGGATCATAAAATATAAAAAGAGAGTATAAAAACCAGCCAGCCTGTCAACAATTAAAAGCTTGTTGAAACAAGAAGGTCTTCAGCCCCCGCCGAAATATTGACAAGGAGGGAGTAGTTCTCAATTCTAAGGGGAGGGTATTCCAAAGTCGGGGGGCCACCACCAAGAAGGCCCTATTCCTGGCCGCCACCCCTCTCACCTCTCCTGGTGGCGGCACAGTCAAAAGGGCCCTCCCAGATGACCTAAGAGTACGGGCAGGATTATAACTATGGTCAGTGCATGGATAGGAGACTCCAGGGAACCCCAAATAGGCTGCCCTGGTGTCAACAGGAGAAGAAAAATGGGATATAAATGCAATTAATAAAGAGCTGTGGGGGCACAAACATAGTAAGGCTTGCTTTCTTTGCCCTTAGAAAAGACGCATTTAAGGGCAGAGCTTTGCCAGATCAGATCAAATGCCCAGCTAGTCTGACATCTCAATCCCACGGCCAGCAAGAAAGTGAAGTGACAGGTCCCTGCCCCAAGGAGCTGAACAAACTAGATCAGTGGTATTCAAAGTTTTTGGACCGGGACCCGCTTTTTAGAATGGCACTTGTGTCAGGACCCATCAGAAGTGATGTCATTAACCTGGAAGTGATGTTGTGGCAGAAAGTGACATTATCAAGCAGGAAGTGCTGTCATTGTAACATAATCAGGAAAACCTCAATGCAGGCACTAAGGCTTTCACCCACTCTGAATGGACTGACACTTCCCCTGCCGGAGCAGGTGCGCAGTCTGGCAGTGCTCCTGGACTCTCAGCTGTCTCTGGAGAACCAGATTGCCACTGTGGCTAGGAGTGCATTTGCCCAGCTTCGATTGGTGCACCAACTTCGACCATACTTGCGCCGTTTTGACCTGCCCACGGTGGTCCAGGCGTTAGTGACTTCAAGGCTGGACTACTGTAATGCGCTATATGTAGGGCTTCCCTCGAGAACAGTTCAGAAGCTACAGTTAGTACAAAATGCAGCAGCCCGGGTGGTTACAGGGGCTAGACGGTTTGACTCAGTAGGACCACTCCTTCAGCAGCTGCAGTGGCTGCCCATTCACTTCCGATCCCAACTTAAGATGATGGTACTGACCTTTAAGGCCCTTCATGACTTAGGCCCAGCCTACCTAAAGGACCGTCTCCTCCCATACATACCTGTCCGCCCTCTTAGATCATCTAAAGGGGCTCTCCTTCAAGTGCCCCCTCTGTCCCAAGTTAAAGGGGTGGCAGCTCGGGGACAAGCCTTCTCTGTAGCGGCTCCACAAATATGGAATTCCCTACCAGAAGAATTAAGAACTAAACATTCCCTCATGGCCTTTCGGAGAGGGCTCAAATCGTATCTATTTAGTCTGTCCTTTGGATGACAGTGTGGCTGTCTGCCCTCTGTCATATTGTCATAGTTTGTTTCACTCCCCTGGTCAATTGTTTTTCCCACCCTCCAATATGTCCTGATATCGAGAATTGAGTCTAGCTTTCATTCCAGTTCATTCTCGGTGTTCCCGTTCAAGTTTAATTTTTTTTTTGTTTTATTGTGTTTTACTTATTATGTTTTACTTATTATGGTTACATTGTATTTTGTTTGTTCTTTGTAAGCCGCTTTGGGCATTTGCTTCGGCATAGGAAAGGCGGGGTATAAATGCTTCAAATAAGTAAATAATAATAAATAATAAAATAACTCTCCTGAAATGCAAATTTGCATTCTTGGACTGCAGAAAGTATATAACCATGAAATATCCCTGACAGAAAGCAAGATTAGGACAAAATATTATCTAAAAGCACTGAACTAAAAACAAATTTAAAAAAATCATTTGAAAATTCAAACTGTTAAACCCTCACAAAAGGAATATAACAAAAGTAAGGTCTGCAGTTTCCAAGATGGCTGCTTCCAGCTTTCCATGACCCACCTGACATCAGGTCAGGGCCCACCAAGTGGGTCCCGACCCACAGTTTGAATAACACTGAACTAGATACTGATACAAGGGAGACAATAATGGGGTCAAGGCAAGGGGAAGTAAATGCATGTATTTGAAGTATTTCTATCCCACTTTTATACACCACTTTTCGCTTTAGAAAAAATTACAATGCCAGAAGAGGCCCGCAATTGATAAAATGCAATAAATAAAATACAAGGGGGAAAAAAAAAAAGATATAGTAAGATATGAAAATAAAGCACACGTACAGAAGAGAGCACGCAGATCCAGGCCAGCACCACCACTGTGGGATGCGCATCTATCTGGGAGGAGGCCCCGTTTAACGTGCGCCCTTAGCCGGGTAGCAAAAAGCGGCGTCCCTTTCCCTCCGCCGCAGAGCCTCGCGTTTACCTGCACTGCATCCCCGGCTTGCTTTGAACTGTCCACTGCGGAGCCGAGATCCGCGTTGAGCCGGAGCGAGTTCTCACTCCGGTCGCGCCCGAAAGCAACTGGCCTCTCTCCGCCCATAGAGCTCAGGCAGCAAAGAGCGATTATTCCTCCAAGCAAAGAGGCCGTCGCGCGATGCGAGGCGCCCCTCCAGTTGCTCCAGGAAGCGGATCCCTTCTCGCCCAGAAAGAGCAACGCCTCTCGGCAAAGCCAAATGCAGGGACCTCTGCTGGCGGACGCGCCAAGGCCTCCTTGGAGCCGCTTCTAGAGATAAGAGGTCGTCGCCTTCATCTGTGGCTGCAGAAAGAAGGGGGAAGGGAATCTCGCCGCTGCACCTTCGCTCCCTTCATCAGGTGCAGGAAAGGTCGACATCAGCCAAGTCTCGGTTTAGCAGACTTCGAAAAGCCTTTTAGGGCACAATCCTAACGTGGAGTTAGGCTGACACAGTTAGGCCAGCGAAGTTTGCCCGGCACAAGGGCCACTAAAAAGCACGTATGGACCACTCTCAGAGTCAGGGAGGATGGTGAGCGTCTGTGTGATGGCCTCGCTGACTCCGAGAGTGGTCCAAACGGACTTTATGGTGGCCCTTGTGCCAGCCAAACTTTGCTGGTCTAACTGTGCCGGCCTAACTCCAGGGTAGGATTGCACTCTGAAAGTGGTCCTGTGCCAGTTACAGCTAGATATCAACAGGCAGGGAGCCACGCCACCACACACAATACAGGACTGCTTGGGCTGGGAAGGTGTCCAGCTTTCAGATTTGTCTGGATTTTGGAATAATGGCATAAATAGAGTGAGAAATGCTTCGTCTTCCCTTTTCATTGTGACCCATTTGGGTGTCTGCTGGCCTCTTTGACAGTTTTCCACAATAGCACACACCACAGAACAGAGAATGGAACTTAAAGACTGTACATGGGAATGAGCGCAAGACCTTCTAGTGTTCACTGTAGAAAGTTTATTTAAAAGGTCTTGGACAAAAATGTCTGGATTTCAGAATAGTCTGGATTTTGGATGTCTGGATAAGAGAGAATCTCTCCCTCTCTCTTCCAAGTCATGCACCAGACTTGAGCCTACTCAACCCCATCCAAAGAATGAGAGCATAACCTGGAGTGATCCACATGTTATTTCAGGTGGGGAAAATTCCATTGTAAATACGAAATTAGCAAATTAGAGATTTCCAACCCAGACATTTAGCTGCAGTCAGAGTGACCAGGTGTCATAACCACAAAGGAGGACACAGCATCCCAAAATGTAGGACATTCAAGAAAAATGTAGGACATTACAAAATGTAAGCTAAAAACAAGAGAGAGAGAGAGAGAGTTTGATTGATTTTGGGGTGTTTTGTACTCCTTTAATGCAACCCAATGAATGAACATAAAACAAATGATCTGGGCACCCCCTGTCTGTTTCAAAATGTAGGACATTTTGAAATTTACCCAGGATGGGTTGAAATGTAGGACGTCCTGGAAAAAGAGGGCATTTAGTCACCTTGCCTACTGCAGTGCTGGTTTTCTATTTGCCAGTAGCTTTTGCAGTGTGTGTGTATGAGAGAGTAACACCTCACTCACACTGGGGAGACCTTAGATTCTCCTGTCTGAGGTCACAAGTGGTGCAGTCCAGTAACCATCTCATCCTGCTGCTGCATTGACCCAACCTGGATAATAGACACAGCATATGTGGTGCAGTCAGCTTTGCTTTAGTGGCATGTGCAGATCGGACATTGAGGGGCATGGTAATGACTGTGGCTATAGCACTGTTTGATTCTCCATGTCCCATCACACTCACTCACTCACTCACTCACTCACTCACTCACTCACTCACTCACTCACTCACTCACTCA
>JAJKFI010000004.1:1157001-1235121 GCA_029204185.1 Lerista edwardsae
TTATTATTATTATTATTATTATTATTATTATTATTATTATTATTATTTTGCCTGTAAACTGCTTTGTGAACTTGGTGTTGAAAAGCGGTATATAAATGATGTTGATTGATTGATATAGAATTCAATAAGTGCACTTTTCCCTAGTACTGTACCAATATGCAGTGTGCCTCTCTCAGGGTCCAGGGTCCTATCCAACTTTCCAGCACCAACACAGCCCTAAGGTAAGCGAACCTATACTATGACTTCCTCACCACCACTGAATGCAGCACACACACCATTGGGATGGCTACATCAGGAAAATTGGCCCCCAGCTAACGCCCATCCACCATTGACAGGTAGAGTTGTGATCCTTCCGCAGTCCCCACAAGCAGGGTTGGCCTTAGGAGCTGCAGGCCCAATTGGAAACATTGTTTGCAGGGCCCCAAGTTCACAGTCAAGGTCTGTATAATCATAGAGATACAAATAGCCAGCAATCAAAACGTGTGCTTAAAATGCATGTGAATTAATGGACCAATGGATCTAAAAATATTTTAAAATAAAATTGCATACATGCAGGGGCGTAGCTAATGAAAGCGTAGCCCAGTGCAGAGGGCAAAATGTTGCCCTTAAATAAAGTGACATCACAACAGGAAGTGACACCAGAGTTGTATTTTCGTTTTCTCTTGGTTGTTCGGCCATAACGTTCGATAGAGTAAAGATATTACACTCTGGTGTCTTTCCTTACATTCTGCATTAAACTACCTTTCCAATGATATAATAACATGATGGTATTAGTCATACATTCCAGGGTTTTCACAATTTTGGTCGTTAGTGTCAAGCTCAGCTTGTTGCCCCTCCTAAAGCTTGTTGCCGAGTGCAATTGCACCCCCCTGCACTTCTTTAGCTACACCCCTGCATGCATGTCAGCCTACAAGTAATCAAACAAAATGTGCAAATTGGCTTTAAAAAGAAAATAGCTACAAAATCACTTGTTTATGCAAAATGATTTAGCAAAGGTCTATAATTTTTAAGTGCACATTTTGATGGCTTTCCGTAGAGATTTCAGGTCTATAATAAATTTTATTTGTATTTCTAAGATTCTACAGACCTTGACTACAGCCAGGGGCCCTGCAAAAATGTTTCCATTTGGACCCTATAACTCCTAAACCCGGCCCTGCCCCTTCCCAGTTTGCTCAGTTGATAGTCCTGCTAAGCACTTGGCAAGGCTCCTGTCTTGCTCTCTGTCCACCCTGATGCCAACGTTCCGGTACAAAGACCCTGCATCAGGCAGGTCTACACATATTCTTGCTCATCTGGCAGCTCTGTTGCTCCTTGTCATGAAACGGTGGTTACATGTGGACCTTGTTTGTGTCACTAGTTGGAAGAGAACTAAAAAGGTAAAGGTTTCCCCATGACTGAATGGTCTAGTCGTGACCGACTGTAGGGGACGGTGCTCATCTCCGTTTCTAAGCCTGTAGAGCCGGCATTTTGTCCGAGGACAAGCTTCCGTGGTCATGTGGCTGGCATGACTATATGCTGTAGTGCACGGAACGCCGTTCCCTTCCCACCGAAGTGGTCCTTGTTTATCTACTGGCATTTTTAGGTGCTTTCGAACTGCTAGGTTGGCAGGAGCTGGGACAAGCAATGGGAGCTCACTCCGTCGCGCAGTCTTGAACTCCCAACCTTCCGGTTGGAAAGCCCAGCAGCAGCAGTTTAACCCGCTGTGCCACCACGTCCCATAACTTGAGAAGAGAACTACTCAAGTGTAAATGGCTGACGTGGGGGTGATTAGTGTCATTGGGCTAAAGTTAAAAGCCTAGGAACAGAACTCTTTGGCTGCTGGTAGGGAAGGTTAATCTCACCGTGCATTGTGAGTATAAGGAAGGCAGTGATAGCTGGTTGTAGTTAGGCAGTCAGTCAGAGGTAAAGCTCTGTAGGTGTCTTTTGTTTGTCCTTTTGAGTTCCTCTTAGCTAATTTAGAACCAGAGGGTTTTGCTAGGGAGGAGTCTTGTGGAGGAGAGCCTCCTAGTTTGTATTTTTACTGTTTGGATTTTATAATATAGAGGCTCTGTAGTTTTATTGGTAACTTTTAATGTATGTTAATAAAATTCGGTTTGTATTCCTTCTAATTGGTTTTTCTTTTAAGAGGGGGTTTGCCCAGGAGCTCCTCTTGTTGTATTAAGTGTGGGCTGGTGGCAGTGGCAGTTACATAAGGGGAGGGGAGTTGCACCCCCCCCCCATTCTGAACTTTCATCAACATCTAAACATGCCTCTGGATCAGCAGCAAGAACAATGCCCATGCCTGATAGGGTCTCCTTGCAAAGGAAATGACCTGAAGTGGCAGTCCTTCCAAACACCATACGCTACAGGAAGTGCAGGAGAAGGGGCTGAGCTCTCTGCTCGGGCTCACAGCTTCCTATCTGCAATACAAGCCTTCAGAGATCAGTGCAACCTCAAGGTGCTTTCACTTTCCATGGGCAGGAGATTGAAGCATGAATGGGAGACTGTCGCGCAAGTGTCCCCTAACAATTGGTTCTGCAGCCTGGACACTGCTGCTTTCTCTCCACTTCTTCTGGGTCGGCAGAATCAGATCTGGTAGGTGCACTCCCTCTTCTTAACCGAGGGGAACGCAGCAGCCGTACTTCTGTGCAGCCAACAGAGGGATTCGATGGTCAAGGTTTGCAAAGCACCCAAACCTAGAAAATTTGTAGGCCTGAAGCATACAAGCGCTGGCAGAGGCAATCACGAACAGCTGTGATTTAATTGTACAAGTGCTGAATCGGGTGAAGATACTTGCCCCGTTAGGCGAATCGGAGTGTTCTGGTTGGAGCAGAGCTGTACTTAACCAAAACGCTGCCAACACTGGGTGTGGGTTGTAGCTGGTGTATGAAGTCTGTGTTTGTGGTGCTGTAAATATCTTCAAGTAAAAGCAGAGCTGGTGGAGGAATCCTTCAGCATCTGTGTGTTTCTTCGCTCGGCGTCCTTGAGCTGCAATTCTGCTACTCTGCCTGGATAGCTTCATATCTATCCCTGACATGGATATCAGCCAAGATAGCTAGTGTGTACTTGGTATGCTGTAAGTTTCTATAAATGGAATGTCATTAAGGTTATGCACTCTCTGATTTCTTGTGGGGCGAGGAGTCCGCAGGCACTGCTGCAGGGTTGGTTTTCCTTTCAGTGAGAGGTAGTGGCACAGTGGTATATTTCTTTTTTTAAAAAAGCTTTTTATTTTTATCAAACACGGCACGGGAAAGGAAGGGTGTACATAGAGGGCTGGGGAAAACAACAGGTTGAACACATTAGGTATACTACAACTGGGGTAACAGCATATCCTTATGTATCTTCTATTTATAATCTTATTACCAACTCTCCCTTAATCTGGGTATTTATATTAGTATAGTCTCATTATGAATCTAATCACCCTGTAAAATTTCCGTCTTTACTTTCTCTTGTCTTCTGTTTCATCCACCTTCTTTTCACACATCTCTATTACACAGGTCATAGAACATTAAAACAGTCATTTAGGCATGCTAATTTCTACTTTGCATACAATGTATCTATCCATACATAAAAAGGTTCCCAATACCTATTAATTTTCTGTAAGTTTCCTTCCTTCATTCTTTCTGCACAGTGGTACATTTTGAAGTGCAGATAGTTGTAGTAACATCATGTACCACTAAGATTACACAACAAGAAGAAATTTACAATTTTCTTATTAGTGTTTTCCTCTCCGCCACTTACTACTACGAAATGTTCAGGAACTAAAGAACAAAGTTGCCAATCTCTTAGCTCTAGTATGCAACTTAACTCTTAAAATAGCCATGGTGCCAGAGGATTGGAGGATGGCAAATGTCACGCCAATCTTTTAAAAAGGGAAGAGGAGGGAACCCGGGAAACTACAGGCCAGTCAGCCTAACGTCTGTTCCAGGTAAGATGGTAGAAAGCCTCATAAAAGATAAAATCTCAAAACACATAGAAGAACAAGCATTGCTGAAGAAAAGTCAGCATGGTTTCTGTAATGGTAAGTCTTGCCTCAAAAACCTTTTAGAATTCTTTGAAAAGATCAACAGGCATGTGGATGTGGGAGAACCTGTAGATACCATATATCTGGATTTTCAGAAGGCATTTGACATGGTCCCTCACCAAAGGCTGCTGAGAAAACTTCACAGTCAGGGAATAAGACGCAGGTCCACTTATGGATTCAGAATTGGTTGAGGACCAGGAAACAGAGAGTGGGCAATTGTCAATGGGCAATTTTCACAATGGAGAGAGGTGAAGTGCCCCAAGGATCTGTCCTGGGACCAGTGCTTTTCAACTTGTTCATAAATGACCTGGCGACAGGGATAAGCAGCAAAGTTGCCAAGTTTGCAGAAACTAAGCTTTTCCAGGTAGTGAAAAAACAGAAGGGATTGTGAAGAGCTCCAGAATGATCTCTCCAAGTTGGGGGAACGGGCAGCCAAATGGCAGATATTTTTCAGTGTAAACGATAAAGGTTTCCCCATGACTGAATGGTCTAGTTGTGACCAACTATAGGGGGCGGTGCTCATCTCCATTTCTAAGCCTGTAGAGCCAGCATTTGTCCAAGGACAAGCTTCCGTTGTCATGTGGCTGGCATAACTATATGCCATAGTGCACGGAATGCTGTTACCTTCCCACCAAAGTGGTCCCTATTTATCTACTTGCCTTTTTTACATGCTTTCAAACCGCTAGGTTGGCAGGAGCTGGGACAAGCAACAGGAGCTCACTCTGTTGTGTGGCCTTGAACTCCCAACCTTCCGGTCAGAAAGCTCAGCAGAACAGCGGTTTAACCTGCAGCAGCACCACGTCCCCTATGTTTCAGTGTAGACAAGTGTAAAGTGATGCACATTGGGGCAAAAAATCAAAACACATATAGGCTAATGGGTTCTAAGCTGTCTGTGATGGGTCAGGATCTTGGGGTGTTGGTGGAAACTCTGTGAAGGTGTTGACCCAGTGTGCGACAGCAGTGAAGAAGGCCAATTCCATGCTTGGGATAATTAAAAAGGGGTTAAGAATAAAACAGCCAATATGCCATTGTACACATTGATGGTAAGGCCACATCTGGAGTACTGCGTACAGTTCTGGTCGCCACATCTCAAAAAGGGCATTGTGGAGCTGGAAAAGGTGCAGAAGAGAGCAACGAAAATGATTACTTGGGCTGGGGCACCTCCCTTATGAAGAAAGGCTGCAGCGTTTGGGGCTCTTCAGTCTAGAAAAAAGGTGCCGGGGGGGGGACATGATTGAGATGTACAAAATTATGCATAGGATGGACAGAAGGATGGACAGAAGGATTTTCCCTCATTGAGGGCGCAATCCTGAACAGCGCTGGATTAGCAAGGCTGGACAGCCAGTACCAAATCCAACACTGTTAAGGATGGGCTGGAGCCTCCCCACGGCAAGGGAGCATGTGCTTCCTTACTGTAGGGGAGGCTCCAGCCTCCCCTATATGCTCCTTGGATCTGTGTGCGCTAAAGAGTGGGTGCAGATCTGAGGAGACCGTGCGCCTGAATCGGGGCCTCGGGGCCTCACTGATGGGCTTAGGAAGTGACCTTATGGCCACCTCCCAAGCCCGCCCAAGTCCCGCCTCCCACCACCCCCTCCCACCAATCCCAGTCCCAAAACAGGACAGAGAATCCCTTGCGTTGACTGTCTTCGATTGGCGCAAGGAAGGCTCTCCGTCGGCGCTCTGAAGTCAATGCTGCAAGCAACGTTGGCTTCAGAGTTGGAGCGCCAACGCGGGGGTGCTGCTTGGCGCCTGCGTGCTGGTATTCCGCCCCTTGTGTCGGCGCGATGACATCGCATCGATGCAAGAGGTGCGCTAGGATTGCGCTGTGAGTGTTGGGAGAGTTAGAATGGATAAAAGGAAATACTTTTTTATCCAGCGGGTAAGTAAGCTGTGGAATTCCTTGCCTCAGGAGGTGGTGATGGTATCTGGCCTAGGTGCCTTTAAAAGGGGATTGGACAGATTTCTGGAGGAAAAGTCCATTGTAGGCTACAGGCCATGATGGGTGGTGCAACTTCCGCACATTAGAAATCGGTTGCCTCGGAATGCCAGATGCAGGGAGTGGCAATTGGACATCTAGTTGTCTTGTGTGCTCCCTGTGGTGGGCCACTGTGATATACAGAAAGCCGAGCTAGATGGTCCTTTGGCCTGATCCAGCAGGGCTCCTCCTATGTTCTTTTGTATTCAAGTTATTATAATTCATTAGCAATCTAGTAGTTCATTTCCTCCCAAATTCCTAGAGTAAGTTATTGTGGTTTCAACCAAATGTATAGAAATTGAAAGAAGAAATAAAAAAAAAAATCTCAGATAGATGCAAAAGGTATATTAGAGTTCCTAATATACTAGTCTGTTTACTAGACTGTGCGGGTTTCCACTGTGATCAGTTCCATTGTGTTTAGGAGGACTTACTCTCAGGTCAATTTACATTGGATTAACATAACACAAGCTACACTTTCTCTGGGGAATAAAAAGGGAGCAAACACATATTTTAAATGTAGATTACTGATGGGAGATTCATTACTGCTGCCTTCCCAGTGATGGCTTGAAAGAGTAATCGCAAACAATTTGTTTGTCCAACAAACACCAATTTCATAAGCAGCAATCAGCCAACGATATAGTTTTAAGTCGCAATCCTATACCCCCGTTGCGACAGCGCTACACTCTTGCGCCGACTGAACAAATGTGCCATCGAGTGCATCAGCGTTGGCGGTTTGGCACTGGACCAGCGCAAGCAGCAGCCCCGACGCTCGGGCGCCATTGCACCCGCCAGCAGCGCCTGCCTTGTGCTAGTCAAGTGTTGGCGGTGCGTGGTTGGTGCTGGACCTCGCCGGGGGCATTCCAGAGGCGTGCCGGGGTCATAACTGGGCGGCACAGTGGGCGGAGGCGGCGATTGTCACATAGGGCCGCCATAGAGCCAAATCCTAAACCCTGCCCCCAGCCTTGGCGGCCCTGATTTCGGGCCACTCCTGTGCACGTGCGCCTGCGCCTGCAAAACAGCAGGCGCGGATCCAAGCAGCCCCATTGGGATGACTGGGGCTTATGCGGGTGTAAGGGGGAAACCTCCCCTTGGCCTGCACTTCGCTGCTGCTGCCTCCTAATGGGCATTAGGATGCAGCCCTGTTATGTCAGCCTTCCTTAGGATTGGGCTGCCCACCTTGCCAATGAGAAAATTCACCTGCTGGTTTTTTGGCACACCAAAAAAACCTGACTTGCACACTGACTTGTTAACTGGACACAGACAAGTCAGGCAGTCCCTATTTTGCTTCTCATGATGGTGCCAAAAGAGAGACGAGCCGGTGAAATGGAATCTCAACTCATGCAGTGGACAAACGTTGCAGAAGTAAAACTGTGTATGTGGCAGAAAACAATGGGACTACAAGGTCTGCCCAGCTTCCATCTCCATTTCTGGTGTCTTTTTATTCAAGCAGGACAATAGCCACACTCAAAGGAAGAATTTTGGAAGCCCAGAACTTTACTGTAAAAGCGTTTTAATAGGTAGCAGAAGTCTTCTTGGGTTGTTGGTGGGTTTCCCCCCTGCCCAACCCTGCTGTTTGCCATTAGCAATAGCCTGACACACGGAAATTAAAGAAGTGAGGGGAAAGCTTCACTCCCTTAATTTTAGTGACTTTAACAATGCATCGGAAAGCAGAGTTCATAATTGTGTAGAAGACGAGATGTTGGCATGTGCAGCTTGTCACATTGGGATGTGAAAGGCTGCCTTCCCTGCTGACGTTTCCCTTTCTACGCAATGGTGCTTCCAGAAGTTTCTGCCAAAGCTCAGGATCAGAGCATTCTGGTAACACTTCCATTTTCTTCCCATCCCTCCAGCCTCCATCCCTCTCCCAGAAGGACCCCATGCCCTCCGCATACTTCAGACGACTGTATTCCAGAGTCCCAGCATGACCGATTTTGAGATAATTGCCTTCCTGGGTGATGTGGAGACGCACTCAGTGGACAGTCGTACTGGGAAGATCAGCTTCCTCCAACCTTGGGCCAACAGCAGCCTCTCACCTCGAGAATGGTTGCTGTTACAGATGATCACTAAAACCTACCTCATTGGCTTCAATCGAACCATCCATGCCGTCCTTCCAAATATCAGCTGTGAGTATATGGTCACTTTGGGTGCTCTTCTTCATTATGTGATGTCACTTCCTGGAAGAGGGACAGAAGATCCTATAGTTGGATTCTACTCCTCAAGCGTTGGATTCAAAGTCCCTTAAGTAGGGGTGGTGGGTTTTTTTGGTTATACTTTTTCCAAAATTTCTTGATTAAAATAGCAAATTGCAGTGTTATGTGTTTTTATCCAAATTTTTATTGCAAATTGAACAAACATCACAATAAATAAGGGTGAAAGGCCCTACAAAGGCAAGCAATTACTGGCACACATACCCCAGCCCAAAATAACCTGCTCAAAAATTCCCAAGTTGCACTCTGGTTGCTGCCTGGAGCATCAAGAAACGGCTACTTACTATTTCCGCATTTCCTTAAAATAGCCCCGGCATGCACCGTAGTCTGTGAACAATGAACATGCATGTTCATGCAAGCTTCCTCCTGTTTCTGCCACTCCTCTGCCACTCCTCTGCCTTTACTGAAAACTATGCGGATACCTCAAAACTGTGTCAAAAATAAACAAAAGTGGTGTTATGTTTGTGAAATTGATCTAAGTTTGGGTCAAACTGTCAAAAATAGCGGTGTTTTTCACGTTTTGACCTAAATTTGATGTAGCATTTTCAGGAGAAATTCTCATTATCAATCAATCAATCGATGGATCGATCGATGGATCGATCGATGGATCAACCAACCAACAGTATTTATATACTGCTTTTCAACAAAACGTTCACAAAGTGGTTTACAGGTAAATAATAATACAGTTAAATGGTTCCCTGTCCCAAAAGGGCTCACAATCTAAAAAAAATGCAGACCACCACCAGCAACAGCCACTATAAAAGACACTGTGCAGAGGTGAATAGGGGCAATTGCTGTCCCCCTGCTAAATATAAGAGGAGCACCACTTGCCCCGTGCCTCTTGCCCAGTCAGCAGGGGTGTTCTCTATTGATCATCAAAAAAATACCATCCCTACCCTTAAGACCGCCTCGATTCTTGTATTTTTTCTTTATTCCCAGTTTGTGCTCTATTGGGCATCTGAAAATAGACAAACATAGCTCAGGGCACAATCCTAACCTGGAGTTAGACTGGCACGGTTAGGCCAGCACAAGGGACACAGTAAAGTGTGTTCGGACCACTCTCGGAGTCAGGGAGGATGACGCACATCTGTGTGCTGCCTCTCTGACTCCATGAATGGTCCAAATGTACTTTACGGTGTCCCTTGTGCAGGCCAAACTTTGCTGGCCTAACTGTGCCTGCCTAAGTCCAGGTTAGGATTGTTCTCTCAGAGAAAGAAGAAACTGGCATATGATTTCCTGCTGAAGAACCATAGCTCAACTTGGAGGCTCTGTGATGAATCCCCTCCTTTTTCTCCCCCGCATTTTGCCTGTCTTCCTGTACTTTTGGATATTCCTTAACTCCCCAGAAGGTCCCGTGCATGTTCAGGACCTGAAAAAGCTGCTGGGGCACACTTTGCAAGCAGCCTTTGTCTGAAACTCCACTGTCTAGCCCAGTGATTTTCAACCAGTGTGCCATGGCACATCAGCGTGCCGCAAATGGTCTGCAGGTGTGCCACAGGAGCTTGGAAGAGGGTCATTAATTAGTAAGCCCATGGGGGGGGGGTGCAAGTCTCCCACCAGCAGCTTGGTGTACCTTGTCAATTGTCAAAAACTGACGGTGTGCCTTGACAATTTTAGCACCTTGTCAGTGTGCCATCAGATGAAAAATGCCGGTCCAGCCCCATGTGCATTAGTAACTTGGGAAATTCCTCTATGTCTGGAGTACTTAGATCGGCATGCACTTAGCAACTGGGCAGCCAAACCTGTCTCTTTAGGGAAGAAGGTTGGGATGGAATGACAAGTGGGTCCAATCCTGTTTAACTTTCCAGTGCAGATGCAGCCATGCTAGTGCCATGCCATGCCATGCCATGGACCCTTTTCCATTTCAGCAGGTGAAGAATTGTCCACCCATATATGTAATGGAAGCCAAGAGGAATTGGGAAATCCTTCCTACACATGTTGGTGGGCTTAAAAGGAACTCGTCAATGTATGTTGAGCCCTTTTTTCAGCTCTCCCTGTGTTTTGGGAACTCTAGCATAGCCTTGCATGCGTGCACACACGGCGACATGCTACGTAGTGCCAACCCTGTGGAAGACAGACCAGCAGAGATTAAGGGTGCAATCCTAACCTGGAGTTAGGCAGGCTCAGATAGGCCAGTAAAGTTTGGCCAGCACAAGGGCCACCATAAAGTATGCTTGGACCACTCTTGGAGTCAGGGAAGCCAACACACAGATGTGCGCCATCCCCCCTGACTCCCAGAGTGGTCCAAATGCTCTTCTGCCAGCCAAACTTTGCTGGCCTAACTTGTGCCGGCCTAACTCCAGGTTAGTATTGTGCCCTAATGCTTATTGTTTCATCCACTTCATAGTCTGCAAAGTCTATTTTAACCACCTACATGTAATAGCCAATAGGAATAGAGGAAATCTTTTCTTGCCCCAACTTCTTGACCACTTGAGATATCTGATCGTAGCTACTGAAGAGAAAAGGCCTCATCTACCCCCTCCCCAGTCCTTGTAAAGTAAATATTCTATAGTATCTATAAAATAAACAAACTGATCCTTTGGGGGGGGGCATCAGAGGCATACCTAGAAGGGGATCACACCACTAAGGGTGCATCCTAACATGCGCTGGAATGGCAACGCTGGTGGGCCTGCGCCATATCAGGTGCAAGTTAGGAGCTGGCTGGAGCTTCCCTGGGGCAAGGGCACGTTTGCATTGCCCTGGGATAGGTGCCAGCCCCCCTGATGGCCTTGCTTGGATCTGCACTGAGCAAGCCACGCAGCTCAAATTGCTGCGACCTGGCAACGCGACCTGGGGACGGAACGAACTTGGCTGCTGTAGAAGTGCACAGTGTGGTCTTTGGCCGGCACTAGCGGTGTCATCCTGGCGGAATGGGCCGGTACGCTGTTCCGCTAGTTCCGTGGACGGGCCCGGGCCGCGCCGCCTCTCCCAAGGATGGGCACGCTGTTTCTGGGCCCGCCCGCCCTCCCATGCATCCGAATCGCTCTGAAATGGAGTGATTCCAGGCGCAGGGAGGCGTGGCTGGCCTCCGCCATAGGGGCGGAGGGCTGCCAATCATCCGGGCGTTCCGTTTCCTGGCGCGCCCGGATGACATCACTAGCCGGCACCCTTGAGCTGCTGCTGCTGCTAGCATCGGCCCAATGGCACCAGTGCTGTCATGAGGGTGCCAATCAGCATTCTTGCGCCAGCGCTCCTGCTGTTTGGCTGACACCAGTGGCTAGCATCGCCCAAACGGAGGGATCGCGCCCTATGTTTTGCAAGCAGCTGCAGCCTCTCTTCTTCGGAACATTTCCCAGAGGCTAGAGCAAAACAGAGGCTATGTTGGCTCCGAAGGTTCCGAAGAGGAGGGGGAGTAGCTGTTTGCAAATCCTAGTGCTGTGATCCCTCTCTAGGTTCACTCCTGGAGTGCCCTACAGTCCCATTGTTGTTTTCTCATTTCAACCTTCAGATCCTGCCGTTGCCCAATCCTTGATTTTTTGTGAGATTCAGCCCAATGGGACCACAAGGGGCTTCTATGATGCGGCCGGAAACGGAGAGGCCTTCTTGACCTTCAGTGCTGATACTGGAGTCTGGGCTGCCCAGAAGAAGGATCCAGCAGTTCTGCGTCTTGCAGATTTCCTAAACCAAGACAAGGGGACAGTGGAAACTCTTCAACACCTGTTCAGTCAATGCATCAGAAGTCTCAATACTTTCCTTCAGACTGGAAAGACTGCCGTGGAGAGGCAGGGTGAGGATTGAATTTTACACTCCCCATGTAAAAATGCATAAACTGCAGGGGCAGGGGCTGCATCCTGGAGAATGGCACTGCCTTTATGAAAACTGTCTATCTAAAATATGCAGATTGGAGAAGTTACTGTATTAGAGTGTGCTAGAAGTCGGGATCAAAGAATGAAATTGATTTGTAATAAGTTCAGGAGAGACAAAAGAAAATACTGCTTCACGCAATGCATAGTTAACTTATAGAACCGACTGCCAGAAGAAGTGATGATGGTGGACAAATTGATGAAGGTTAAGAATATAATCAATCAATAGATCACTAGTATTTGTATATCGCTTTTCAACACCAAGTTCACAAAACGGTTTACAGGCAAATAATAACATTAAAGTTAAATGGCTCCCTGTCCCAAAAAGGCTCACAATAAAAACAATGCAGAGCACCGCCAGCAACAGCCACCAGAAAAGACACGGTGCTGGGGGGAAGAGAGACAGTTACTCTCCCCCTGCTAAATATAAGAGGAGCACCACTTGAAAAGTGCCTCTTGCCCAGTTAGCCGGGGTTAATCTCAAGAATGAACCTCCATGTATAGAGGCATTATACCCGCCCAAAGTTGATGCTGTAGGCAAACAGTAACGGTAGCTATTATCTTCATGCATGGCTTGTCAACTTTCCAGAGGCATCATTTCAGCTGCAGAGGGAGATAAAGTGCTGGACTAGGTGGACTAGGTGGTCTTTGGTGTTAATATAAGTCTCCAGAGTCCTGGCCCAGCAAGGCTTTCCTTTCAGCCAGCACAGCCTTTCATTGTGCACACAGTGATAGCGCATGGTGCAGTGATGCATCACAAGTTGGTTGTTCCAGGGCAAACCAGAGGGAGCATTTCTGGAGACTGTCATTTGGTAGAGCAAACAGAGGTCCTCTCCATCAGCCCATCCCGCTGTTAGGATTGTCACCTTTTTGTTATGAAGACAACCACTGTGCTTTAAACAGTAATACAACAGCCAGATATGAGCGGGTTGTCTTCTTACTGTATCTCAAAGGTGGCACCCATAAATGCTTTTGTTAAGAGCCGGGAGATTTTCTCTGTTAAAGATGCCAACACAATGTCTGGGACAGACCTTTCTGCAGAGTTGGAGCGCAATTCTAACCTGGAGTTAGGCCAGCGCAGAAGGGCCACCATAAAGTACATAAAGTACATTGGGACTATTCTTGGAGTCAGGGAGGACGGCTCATGTCTCTGTGTTGGCCTCTCTGCCTCCCGGAGTGTTCCAAACATACTTTATGGTGTCCCTTATGCCGCACAAACTTTGTTGGCCTAACTGTGCTGTCTGACTCTAGGTTAGGATCACGTTCTTGGTCTCACACTTTTATAATGTGTAAATCCTCTCCTCATGGATGGTCTGAGGCCACTTGGGATGGTGAAGGTCGAAGTGTGGCCTCAGCCCCAGGATATCTCCAGTTCCCCCATCCACACCCAAATGATGTATAGCCAGTACCGAAGCTCCCTTACAAACGTTCAACTTACCAATGAAAAAACTTTCATTGGTAAGTGTTCCAACTTCTGGTTTGCAGCTGATGCTTCTGAGTACGGAAGCTGCTCAGGAACATTCCAAGCAGCTTTGCTGGCTGGCACAAGGGCCACCGTAAAGCACATTTGGACCACTCTCAGGGAGGATGGTGCATGCTTGTGTGCTGGCCTCTCTGACTTCGAGAGTGGTCCAAACATACTTTAGGATGTCCCTTGTGTCAGCCAAACTGTGCTGGCCTAACTGTGCCATCCTAACTCCAGGTTAGAATTGCGCTCTGAGTAAATGACTTACAAACAGACTCTTGGAACCTAACATATTCGTAAGTGGGGGACCCTCTATTTAAGCTGTATCTTGAGACATTCCAGAAGGGGAGGAATGATACTTGGGAGCATAATTCTGACTAGTTAATCTGTGGAACTCTTTGCCACAGAAGGTGGTGATGGCATCTGGTCTAGATGCCTTTAAGAGGGGATTGGACGGATTTCTGGAAGAAAAGTCCACTGTGGGCTATAGGCAATGATGGGTTGTAACCTCCTTACATTAGTAGTAGGCTACTTCAGAGTACCGGGTGCAAGGGAGTGGCAACAGGATCCAATCATCTTGTTGTCTCATGCCCCCTGGGGCACCTGGTGGGGCCGCTGTGAGATACAGGAAGCTGGACTAGATGGGCTTTTGGCCTGATTCAGTAGGGCTCTTCTTATGTTCTTATGTTCTTATGACTGACATCATGTGAACAGGGAACAGGAACGGATGCACACAACTATTTCAAACAGCTACTAAAAGCCCAACTGTTGTGTGAATTGCCTTGATTCCTGGAGGATAGGATTGGGGCTTCATGGGATATGAATGTCCTGAATGAATCGGTTGTCTGTTGAATTTGCAGAGCATCCAGTTGTTGCGGTCTTTGCCCACCATGAGTCTCCCACAGGCCCAGACTCTCTGCTGCTGGTTTGCCGAGTCACTAGTTTCTACCCGCGCCCGATCAAGGTCTCCTGGCTGCAGGATGACCAGGAAATGCCAAACAGCTCAATGGTCAACTCCACCCAGATCTTGCCCAATCATGACCTGACCTACCAGATCAGGAGTTCTCTGGTGATTCCATCCACAGATGCCCACAGCTACTCTTGCAAGGTGGAGCACAGCAGCCTGGGAGGGAAGAGTCTGGTCATCCCTTGGGGTAAGTCAGTAGGAAGAGGGTTGAAAGTCTTTGCTGGGGAAGGGGCAGCTCCAAACACAAGCTCCTGCTGATGGTGATGCATCCTTATGGAAGTCACATTTATATAGTGGGGACTGACACCTGCTAAGCTGAGGGGAGCAGGAAACAGCTTATCAGGTAGCCTGCCCAAGAGCAGCAATGCCAGCCCCTCAACTGAAGGGGTGCACTTCTTTAGAAATTGCACTTCTTTAGAAATTTTCAGAAGATGTCTTTAACCCGCGTGATCTCCAGCCTGAACACATCCAATGTGTTAATCAGATCATTTCAAATCCAGTGAGCGTGGGCTGATATGGAAGTTGTTGTTGTTGTTCAGTCGCTAAGTCGTGTCCGACTCTTCGCGACCCCATGGACCACAGCATGCCAGGCTTCCCTGTCCTCCACTAGCTTCCGGAGTTCACCCAATTTCATGTTCATCGCTTCAGTGGCACTATCTAACCATCTCGTCCTCTGCCGCCCCCTTCTCCTTTGGCCTTCGATCTTTCCCAGCATGAGGGTCTTTTCTAAAGAGTCCTCTCTTCTCATGAGGTGGCCAGAGTACTTGAGCTTCAGCTTCAGGATTTGTCCTTCCAGGGAGCAATCAGGCTTGACCTCCTGGAGGATTGACCGATTGGATCTCCTTGCAGTCCAGGGGACTCGCAAGAGTCTTCTCCAATATGGAAGTTAGAGAAACCCAAATATGAGAAACAACGTGGAAGTTATGGAAGTTGGATAACTTCCATATCCATAGTTATGGAAGTTAGATAAGTTAGAGAAATAACAAATATGGAAGTTAGAGAAACCCAGACCGTCAAGCTTGCAAACCCTTGCTGCAAGGGCCAAACTGCAAATTACATGCTAATGCGTGTCATCGCAGCTGAGTATTTGTCTACCACCTCAGTGAAAAGCTACTGGAGAGGAGTGAAGCAGAAAAACTAGAAGACGAGCTTAAGCTCTGTGCTGACTGGATCGAACCCTGCCTGCAACGGGCTTGACGGTTTACAGAGAACAGGAGCCTGTGAGGGCTTCTGTCTGCCTCCAGCTGAGAAGGAAGGCCAGTCACTGATCAGGCTGGTCCAGAGAAGGAGGGGGAAGGAGACTGAGCACAACCGGCATGAATGCTATCCCCCTCCCCTCCAACCAATAGATGCTCTGAGACCAGAAACAGCAACAGTTCCCACTTAACATGCTCCTAGCTGAAATCCCTGGCTCCCAGAAATTCTCAGGGGACAATCCTAACCTGCAGTTAGGGCAACTGGGCAACTTTAACCAGCAAAGTTTGGCTGGCAGAAGGGCCACCGTAGACACCCAATCCACACCCAAGTCCCCCATCCACACCCAAATGATCTATAGCTAATACCGAAGCTCCCTTACAAACATTCAACTTACCAATGAAACACTTTCATTGGTAAGTGTTCCAACTTCTGGTTTGCAGCTGATGCTTCTGAGTACGGAAGCTGCTCAGGAACATTCCAAGCAGCTTTGCTGGCTGGCACAAGGGCCACCGTAAAGCACGTTTGGGCCACTCTCAGAGTCAGGGAGGATGGTGCATGCCTGTGTGCTGGCCTCTCTGACTCCGAGAGTGGTCCAAACATACTTTACAGTGTCCCTTGTGGTGGCTAAACCTTGCTGGCCTAACTGTGCCGGCCTAACTCCAGGTTAGGATTGCATCCTCAGGGTGTAATCCAATTGTGCCATTGGGCCAACGCATGTTACCTCCGTCAGCCTAATGTGTTTGCAAACGTACCGTAAGGCATGTCTGCGCTGTGCAAAGGTGCTCTGGACAGACACAGGTAGTAGCGTTGGCCTACGGATGCTGCCGGAAACAGCAGGTACGTCACCTCCGTCCTGGCCAGGTTTGGTCAGCGCAGGGGCTTTTTGGGGTGTGGGAAGGGAGGAGGGAGGTGGGGAGGAGGCAGAACAGGTTGAGGGGAGGGTGGAGGGTGGGCGTTCCCGAAGGTGGGGGTGGCCTGGGGAGGGGGGAGGAGCTGGGATCCAGCAATCATTCATACAGCCCTGATCCAGGCCAAAATAGCAGGCACAGGTCCGAGCAGCCCCATTGGGCTGCCTGTGGCTTACTGTGGGGTAAGGGGATGAGCTGCCGCTGCCTCCTACTTGAGTTAGGCAGCCTCCTACTTAGGCAGTCGGGACTGCCTGCTCCTGCCCAAGTTAGGATTGGGCTGTCAGAAGACCCAGCTAGAACAGAAGTCTCCAAACCCCCAAACTGCCTGGGATGGGCAAGTATGAAATACTGGAGGGACTGTTTGTTTGGCTTTGTCTTACCTTGTTGCTTTTCTCTTCTCCAGAACGTGGAGGACGCTTGAGGGCAAGTGGAATAATAGCCGTATTGATCTGTGGTGGTGCTATAAGCATAGCTGCGGCTGTATTGTATTGGCGGTGGAAGAGACGTAGGCAAGTTGTCTTTCCCATCCACATTTTGACAACCTGCAAGTAGCAGAGCACAGCAGGATGTTTTCTAGTTTTCAGACCTTAGGAGGAAGAGGAGGATGTCTAAAGTGAGCTTCGCTTGCAATGGCTTTGATCTGAAATGATGCTGGCACTGGGAGTGATTTGAAGTGGACTTGCGTAGAGTAGTCTTTGCCATTCTTCACCATATCAGATTGCAGAGAGCCCCATTTTCATGGAGTCCCCCCAACTATGCTAATGTAGGAATTGCAGAACCCAGAAAATTCTCTGAGAGCCCAATCCTAATCTGGAGTTAGGCCAGCAAAGTTTGGCTGACACAAGGGCCACCATAAAGCATGTTTGGACCACTCTCAGGGTGCAGTCCTAACCAACTTTCCAGCATTAGCATAGCTGTGCCAAAGGGGCATGTGCTGCATCCTGCAGTGGAATAGTAGTCACAGAGCCCTCCTCAAAGTGTTGCCGAAAGTAGGCAAAGTATGGTTTTTGTGGTGGGGATTGCATTTAAAAAAGGCAAACAACCAAATGAGAGAGTATTAGGTTCATGTTTATTTACACCTGCGCAGGCGGACCAATCTCAGAGAGAAAGGCGAAAAATATATACATTACAAGCACTTTTATACTCCCCCCTCCTATTCCTTCCCCCAAGTTCCTGCTTGGTTGGAAATTACATCATAGGGACTGGAGCATGAGATGCTCTAAGCTAACTGGGCCATGAGAATGCTGTGACAATTTTGATAAGGGAGGAGGTTCTGCTAGCCTGAACCAGCACCTTATCTATTGTGCAGGGCCAACAGCCCTGAATCGTGAACTTTAGCAACATTGAATTGAGAACATTACAAGTGAGGCCTATGTGAGAACAATGACAGCAAAGATGGAAAACAGTTACATATTTCCGCAGCCATAGACAAGTTACTATGCAATATGGCTGTGCTTTGGTAAGCTGGGAACCTGGTAAGTTGGCAACAAAAGTAAGGCAATGTTTGTTCCCTACCCTCAGAGCTGCATTGGCCTTACCCCGGGGCTAGAAGGTTGGTTAAGATTGTGCCCTCAGAGTCAGGGAGGATGGTGCACATCCAGTGGTGTCATCTAAATGATTTAAGAACAGGTACTCACTTTTGATTGGCACGTGTCAGGACCCGCCCACCAGAAGTGACGTCATAAGCCGGAAGTGATGTCGTGGCAGGGAGTGACATGAAAAAAGCCCTTTTTGAGGCCTCAGACAATTTTAAACTGACCCAACAGTTGCAACAGTATTCCACAGCACCCCCAGAACATGTTAAGGAGGCCTGGCATCATGTTAAAGTGACCCAACAGTTCCAAAACCCCAGAGCAGCTCATTTTTCAGTGGCAAGGCAATGCAAGGCTCCGCTCGCTGCCTTCCTGGCTCTGAGAACGTGCAGGCAACTCAAACGTGCAGGAAATTCAAACGTTGCAGGGGGCGGAGTCGATGAGTGGGCGGGTGAATGGGCGGGGCCAGCTGTAATCCTAGAAACCGGTACTCGCGTACCCCCGCGTACCCCCTGCATGACATCACTGTGCACATCTGTGTGCTGGCCTCTGACTCCAAGAGTGGTCCAAACATACTTTATGGTGTCCTTTGTGCCGGCCAGTTATGGTGTCTAACTGTGCCAGCCTCACTCCAGGCTGGGATTGCGCCCTCAGTTAACCAGAGGCTTTCAAAATGTCTTCTGAGGAAAGTTAGGCTTGTGGTGTTCCAGCTTGCGCAGCTCCCCCCCCCCCCCACACACACACCCAGTATTCTGTTCAGTGCAGAATTCCTTGGAGACAGGGACCAGTGAATTATCTGGTGTACTTCATGGAAGGGTGTAGGCAGCTGAAACACTTGAGATCTTGTCCTTATGGATTGAGCTTGATTTGGCAGGCTTTTGGCCTAAGCACTTTTTTAAAATTACCTTGGATTTTTAAAGTAAAGGGGGCAGGAATCACAGTGTCTTAGGGCGCAATCCTAACCTGGAGTTAGGCCAGCACAGTTAGGCCAGCAAAATTTGGCCAGCACAAGGGCCACCATAAAGCATGTTTAGACTACTTTCCGAGTCAGGAAGAATGGGGCACGCACGTCTATGTGTTGGTCTCTCTGACTCCGAGAGTGGTCCAAACATACTTTATGGTGTCCCTGGTGCCAGCCAAACTTTGCTGGCCTAACTGTGCTGGCCTAACTCCAGGTTAGGATTGCGCTCCTAATTATGTGTTGCATCAAGTGTTGTATTTATAGCTGCCTTGGACACTTCAGAAATAAAATGAAAAGGCAGGCTAGAAACACTGTAAAGCAATAAAATGGCTGAATAATTGTTTGTGTGAAAAATCACATAAATCTCTCTGCTCTCATTCCAGAGAATATGAGGGCATTAACACAGGGCAGCCAGTAGTCTGACAAGCCGGAAGCTGATTTACATGGTAAGAAATACGGAATACGTCTTTTTACCTGCAAATGTGTAAAAAAAGAGCAACGGTGACACAGAGAACATCCCGGGTTTGGTCCTTCTCATCTCCACCTAAAAGGATTGCAGAGAGCAGGCTGGACATGTGGGAGGCCTTGTGGGAAGCTGCTGCCAAATGGAGGAAGAAAGTAATGCGCTAATTTGAGCTGGTCTACTATGGCCGCATCATATATTCTGCATCATCAGCAGAAATCATCTAATGATAAGCTAGGATCACCATGATCCCAAAGGTATATTTTATTACATTTGTGCTGATTTATGATTATGTTTGAATTTTTTGTGCTTTCTGCCCTTATAGAAAATTAAATAAAGCATTTAAAAAAAACAAAAACATGCTGGTGTGGATTCTCTGATGTGCATTAAGATGTGAGCTCCAAAATGGGCAGCCCAATCCTATTGAAATCTCCATGCACTGATGATGCGAGGCCAGCGCAGCATTTGTTGTATCCCATGGCGGAATTTAGCAGTCTGGAGGTCATTTGTCCCCTTGCCCCAGGGAAAGCCCCAGCCAAAGCAACAGGTCTACTTGGACCTGCACCTGCTAACTCGCTGGTTCAAGTCTGAGTTGATCCGTATTGGTGGATCTGGCCTTGGAAGGGGAATAGGATACGGTATGCACTGCTTCCGCTGATCCCGCCCCCTTTCCAGAGGGAGCTGTAGCAACTTCCTCCCTCCTAAGTGAACTGAGAAGAGTCAGATGGTACAATAAAAACACCAGGAGTTTATCAAAGATGTTAAATATCCCCTGTGAGAGCTGGACCATAAGAAAGGCAGAGCGCCGAAGAATAGATGCTTTTGAATTATGGTGTTGGAAAAGACTCTTAAGAGTCCCCTGGACTGCAAGGAGAACCAATTGGGCAATCCTCCAGGAAGTCAAGCCTGATTGCTCCCTGGAAGGACAAATCCTGAAGCTGAAGCTCAAGTACTGTGGCCACCTCATGAGAAGAGAGGACTCTTTAGAAAAGACCCTCATGCTGGGAAAGATTGAAGGCAAAAGGAGAAGGGGGCGGCAGAGGATGAGATGCTAGACAGTGTCACCGAAGCAATGAGCATGAAATTGGGCGAACTCCGGAAGCTAGTGGAGGACAGGGAGGCCTGGCGTGCTGTGGTCCATGGGGTCGCGAAGAGTCGGATACAACTTAGTGACTGAACAACAACAACAAATATCCCCACAAATTGGGATAAGAAAAGGACAAAGCAAGGATAAGAAGCAAGACACTGATCATTCCAAGAAGAGGAGAAAATGGGAGGGTGTCACAAAGGTGAGCAAGGAGGTCAAAATGCAAGCAACAAAGGAAACCAAACTGATGTGACTTCTTTGCCTACTCATCCGACCAGTTCATGTGCCTGCCAGCTCAGGCTCCTTATCCTTCCACCCAGATTTAGAACTGTAGAACTGTAGACTGGTCAGCCTTCTTCAAGCAGCCAGATGCTCTTGAGGGTGACCGGCAGCGGGCGGGCTTTCGCCATTACGCAACGGGAGGCAGCGAGCACGCTGCCGATCACCACGGAAACCCTCCCAGCGAGCGAAGAAACTCCACCCAGCGAACCGGTAGGATGACACCGCTGGTGACCGCACTCTTTATAGCCTATGGTTGTGAACCAGGTTTCACTGGTGGGTGTGGGAACTGGGGGTAGGGATCACCTGAGCCCCTGAATTTTCTGCTCCTGGAAGTCAGGGGGGTTTCACGGCAATGGTGTCACCTACGGTTTGTGCCACCCGGTACAAGAGCTCATTGCATCACTCACCACGATGGACCTCCTCCTGTATCAGACCATACAGAATAAATTACAATATCGTATGCACAGTCTAAATGCAGTGGCATTACTAGGGTTGGGGTACCCCCATTAACTTTATTGTAATAGATAACAGTACAGGTCACCCAAAAAAATCAGTAACGAAGGAAAAACCAGTGGACTAATCGATGACACACGCACACACACCAGAATAAGAGTTATAGTATTAGCTCTGATACATGGAAATGAGAGCTGACTCGTACTTACATCGTTTGTTTCGCTGTTGTGTCATAACAACACTTCTTTGGCTGTCAGAACAATCAGTCTCATTGGTCAGTTTTGAATTGAGAAATCCACTTTTTGTTATACAGGTGGGGGCTTTTTATCCATGAGGGTTACATTCCCCCAGAACCCTCATGTATTAAACCAGTGGATCCCCTCCACCCTCCACGCCCAACTGCAGCGCTGCTCTTGTCGGGTCCAGAGGGCTTTCTGAGGCCTGCCAAGGCCGCATGTCTTTGCTCGTGGCCTCCATAGGCCTCAGAATGGACGTTTCAGCCGAAGAACTGGTTTTTCAGCAAGAAACCAGAGGGCTGGAGGGCTTCCCTGAGTCTCGTAATACCTTTTAAGGCATTACAAACATCTCTTTGCTTGGAGGGAGGTGTGTGTGTGTGTGTGTGTGTGTGTGTGTGTGTGTGTGTGTGTGTGTTATACACAACAGAACCATCAAACATAAGAAGCAAAATCTTCCTTCTGCCTGACAGTCCATTCTACTACCTCTTATCACCTCATTCTGTAGGCCTGGCTCACGTCATCTTTACCGCAACCACAAAGTAGGGAGGTATTGTTGGAGCTTCCCTCCTGCGGGAAACAGAAGCCACCAGGAGATCAGGAGGATCCTGGTGGGAGCACCGTGTGAAAGCCCCCTCCCCCATGCTGTGGTTCCGATCCAGCCTTCCCCTACAGCTGCTGTTTCGAGATTCTCTAAGCACATCTAGCAATCCTAAACTGCGCTGGAACAAGCAGGCCGGCGGGACTGTGCTGTATCCAGCGCAGCTTGGGAGCGCTCAGGAGCCTCCCTGTGGTAATCTGTTGCCCTGGGGGAGGCTCCAGCCTCCCTTATGTGCTCCTCAAATCTGTGTGCAGAGCTGAGGATGCCGTGCAGCCTGAATTGGGGCTGCACGGCCTGGGGATGGAGGCTTAGACCCTGCCCCCCTCCCCGGGCTGGACCACCTCCCTGCCCGCCCACCCCCACCCAGTTCCTCCCTCCTGCCCCCCCTCCACCCAGATCCGCTCTTGCGCTAGCTAAGTTCAGCTAAGCGCTAAAAAATAGCGGGTGCAACCAGTGGTGTCATTCAAATGATTTAGGAACAGGAACCCACTTTTGATTGGCACTTGTCAGGAACCCGGAACCAGCCACGGAGCCCGTTAGGATCCGGAACGCCCGTTCTGGTCCATTCCCCCTGAATGACATCACTGGGTGCAACTCTGAGAAACCTCATTGAGCAGGCTAGGGCTTTACGCAGGATAACGGGGCGAATGTCCCCTTACTCTGAGGAGACCTCCAGCCTGCTTGACTCCAGCACAGGATACAGCAGCTGCTGTTTGGCGTCACCGCTTCTGTGCTGGATAGGACCGAGCCTTAATTGTGTCAAAAAGATACAGTATGAAGCAGCCGCAAGACCAGCCCAGACTATTGGTCATTTCAGTGCTGTCTTCTTCCATCTGACAGCAGCCTCCACAAGGCCTCAGGCCAGGGGCTTTTTCCAGCCTTCCACCTGCAACCCTTTTAGCTGGAGAAACCAAGGACCAAAACGGAGATGTACTCCATGTTTACAGCTTCCTATTTCTTGCCATGTATTTTATTTATTTAGATGCCACCTTTCTCACAACATTCAAGGCAGTTTACGTAGGCAGGCAAATCCTAATTTTTTCAACGGGGGTTCTACAATATTGTTCTGTGAGAGGAATTCACAGAATCCTCAGTCACCAGGTGTTTTCCCTTCATGGTGTGGTTGTCTCTTCCAGCTGCAGGCCATTGAGCTTCCATAGGCAACTGTCAATCAGTTCCAGGCAGGTTCTCAAGCTCTTGTCTGTTCTTGCCAGCTGACCTCTCCACGTTCTCCCACTCACCACAGGTGACTCCTCAGAGACTCCATCCTCTCACCACAGATTATAGCAACATGTCAGCTTGGCTTCACATCTTTGCCTCTCCCCTCCAATGACTGAGTTGGTCCTGCTTAGCTCTTCAGGCAATGAGGCAGCTCAACCACTGGGCCACACCTCCCTCCGCCTCAGATTACTGACGGCACTCGGTTTATGTCCTCATATTCTCTGGAATGAAAGCAGAGGATTGTGTGGATTTTCGCACTTGATTATCAAATTTTTATTTCTCCTTTAAATTCTGAAAGCAGAGCGTGGAAGAAGGCTACCATAACACAAAAGAATGAAAAGCAATATATTTTTATAGCAATACAGACAGCAGGTTTCCATCTTGAATTTTGCTGCCCGTATGTGATATAACCAAGAACTCTTCAACTGGTGGATCAGAACCTAGGCACTGAGGTGGCAGTGCCTCCATTTTGTTTTGGGGCTCAGGCTGGCTGAGCCATGAGTCCTGGATGAGTTCGATTTCACATATGTTGGTTTTGGAAGGGATGCTTTGGTAATTCCACTGAGGTCCCCTCAGTCTCCCACTCACCTATTCTCCCACAGCATTCCCCCACCATGCACATGCATGTACACACATGCACACACAGATGGCCTAAACAGATATCATCTCCCACACAATGAAGGGCAAACTATTCACTTCTGCAGAGAAAACTCCTACATTTGGAGATCAATGTACAACATCAAAAAAAAATTTGTGTGTGTGTGTGTGTGTGTGTGTGTGTGAGAGAGAGAGAGAGAGAGAGAGAGAGAGAGAGAGAGAGAGAGAGAGAGAGAGAGAGAGAGAGAGGGAGGGAGAGGGAGAGGGAGGGAGGGAGGATGGAGCACGTTTGTGTGCTGGCCTCTCTGACTCAGAGAGTGGTCCAAACATACTTTACAATGTCCCTGGTGCCGGCCAAACTTTGCTGGCCTAACTGGGCCCGCCTACCTCCAGGTTAGGATTGTGCTCTACTCTGAGGGGCTTCTTGGGTCAGAAGGAATTCTCCCATCCAGACACTGACAGGACTGAGACCATCAGCATAACTTTAACAATGTGACTTTGTGTCACATTGTTCCTTGTGACACAATATGACTTTCAGACTCTTTTCTAGGTTCTGCAATTCCTTTAATAGCATAGTTGAGTGGATTCTATGAGCACAATCCAGAGCCCGGGAGTGCCACAACCGTGCTATAAAGCACATCTGTGACGACAGGAGGTGGTGATGGCATCTGGTCTTGATGCCTTTAAGAGGGGATTGGACAGATTTCTGGAAGAAAAGTCCATCGTGGGCTATAGGCCATGATGGATTGTGCAACCTCCTTACATTGTATGGCTGTGAGAGCTGGACCATAAGAAAGGCAGAGCGTCGAAGAATCGATGCTTTTGAATTATGGTGTTGGAGAAGACTCTTGAGAGTCCCCTGGACTGCAAAGAGATCCAATCGGTCAATTCTCCAGGAAGTCAAGCCTGATTGCTCCCTGGAAGGACAAATGCTGAAGCTGAAGCTCCAATACTTTGGCCACCTGATGAGAAGAGAGGACTCTTTAGAAAAGACCCTCATGCTGGGAAAGATTGAAGGCAAAAGGAGAAGGGGGCGACAGAGGATGAGATGGTTAGATAGTGTCACCGAAGCAATGAATATGAAATTGGGCGAACTCAGGAAGCTAGTGGAGGACAGGGAGGCCTGGCGTGCTGTGGTCCATGGGGTCGCGAAGAGTCGGACACGACTTAGCGACTGAACAACAACAACAACTTCAGAGTACCGGGTGCAAGGGAGTGGCAACAGGATGCAAGCATCTTGTTGTTTCATGCCTCCCTGGGGCACCTGGTGGGCCACTGTGAGATACAGGAAGCTGGACTAGATGGGCCTTTGGCCTGATCCAGCAGGGCTCTTCTTATGTTCTTATGACTCAACTGAGCCAGCACACAGACATGGGCTGGCACAGCAAGGCTGGATCCAGGCCCCACACCACTTAGTACAGGTATGAAAGTGCTGGCCAAGGGCAGTTGGTGTGGGGGGTTGGGGAGAGCAGGGGGAGGGCCGAACAGGAGCACACTGGGACAGGGGAGGGCAGTCCAGTGGGTGGCCCGGCCTGGGGAGGGAGATGGGACTTGTCTGGGTGACCTAGACCAGACCCAACCACCACCCCATCCATTACCCGGACCACGAGGATTTGTGTCAGCAATTTTGCTGGCACAGATCCAAATAGCCCATGGGTGCAGAGGAGTGGCAATGAGATGCAAGTATCTAGTTGTCTTGTGTATTCCCTAAGGTAGCTGGTGGGCCACTGTGAGAGACAGGAAGCTGGACTAGATGGGCCTTTGACCTGATCCAGTAGGGGTCTTCTTATGTTTTTAGGATAGCAAATTCTGTTTGATTTACCTCATACTTATCTCAGAAGTTTACCACAGACGTTTACCTCAGAATGCCAGGAGAAAGGGAATGGCAGCAGGATACAGGCATCTTGTTGTCTCGTGTGCTCCCTGAGGCATCTGGTGGGCCACTGAGAGATACAGGAAGCTGGACTAGATGGGACTTTGGCCTGATCCAGTGAGGCTCTTCTTATATTCTTATGGGTGGCTGCTGCACGACACGAGAGAAGGGGAAATAAAACCCCTCACTCCGAGTTGTGCGGCAGTCACCTCCTACTGTTCGGGATATGATGCAGGCCTATTGGCCTGCTGATTGCAGCACATGTTAGGATTGGGCTGCCCAACATTGGTGCTCGTTCTGGCCCACGATGATGTGGGCCAGAACTGCAAATGCTACACAAGTCCCCTTCAAATCTGCCCCTTTCCAGCACCGGCATCACTTTGGACCCAAACTGCTGTCAGCCAAGCTCCTAAAGCGTTACAACTTGACCACACCCCGCTGTGCTTTGCTATGTGCAAACCATCGACATGGAAATGAGGACAACTCACCTCTGTTTCTTCCACCGCCAATAAAATGCAATTGCGGCAATGGAGGCGATGACACCAGCACAGGTCAACCCTGCGATCACACCTGCCTTTGAGTGTCCTCTGCGTTCTGGAGAACAGAAAAGCAACAAGATTGGAAAATGAGAACAGGACGTCTCTCCAGGGTTGGCGTGCCCCTGGTGGTTCTGTGTGGGTCTTCTGGGAGCCAGTAATTGCAGCTGGATCTGCTGCAGTTTCTGCATTTTGAGAGTGGCCTCAGACTGTCCCATGGTCGGAGAGGAGGGGGTTAGCATTCGTGCAGGTTGTCCTTCGTAAAGGAACAATTGTTCCCTTACCTGGGGGTAAGCCTCCGCAGAGCAGATGGACCCACTCAGACCTGCACTAGCTACCGCCGAATCTGCTCCCTTTGCGGGCCCAGTCAGGGGCATAGCTAAAGACGTGCAGGGGGTGCAATTGCACTGGGCAACAAGCTTTAGGCGGGGCAACAAGCTGCATTTGACACTAGTGGCCAAAATAGCGAAAACCTTGGTATGTATGACTAATGCCATCATGTTATATACCATTTGATGCAGAATTTAATGCAGAATGCAATGAAATAAATCATAGTGTAATATCTTTACCAAACTTTATGGCTCAAAAGCCAGAAAACGAAAATACAACTGTCATGTAAAAGTTGTGGTTAGTTAAAAATCACATTTTTTTAAAGGAGTAATATTGTCATGCTATGTATCATTTGATGTGGCATTTGATGCGGAATGCAATGAAATAAATCAGAGTGCAATGAAATAAAACGTTTGCTTCATTCTAGCAAACGTTGCGGGGAAGAAAATCCTAAAGAAAATGAAAATACAACTGTGATGTCACTTCCTGTTGTGATGGCCATTCCGGGGCATCATTTTGCCCTCTGCAGCGGGCTACACTTTCATTAGCTACACCAGTGTACCCAATCAGCCCCCTCCCCCTCTCCCCCTCCCCGCCTGGTTTTACCTCCCCACTGCCTGCATTCTGCCTTCCATCCACCCTTCCTGGCTGACTTACCCGCTTTGGTGGGCAGAAGGAGAGCCAACAGCATGGGTGAGAAGGGCCACCTTTCCTGCCAGCATTCCCAGCAGCGCACTGAGCAGTGTGCTGCCAGAGCACCTTTTCCGACCGGTGCTGACTGCTTTACACAGACCACAGACATTGTGCATCAAGTATAGCATTGGGCTCTTTTCCCCCTGCAGGGTTGCAGAAGGTCTTTGCCGCTTGGCTGGAGGGAAGGGATTAGGAGCAGTTGAAGCACCTCTCTTGCCGTTTTTCTGCCTCACCTCTCTGAAGCAGATCTTCATAAGGTGTTACAAAAAGGGACACTGAGCTGCCATCACACACATTTGCATGGAATTTGTGGTTTGGCCCTTGCAGCAAGAATGAGGCAGCAGCGGTTTTGCTAGCTTGGCTTTTTCACTTTCACATCCTTGTTCTGTCGAAACTCCCACAATCACCCCCACCCCACCTGCTGATGTGGCTGTGCCACCCAAGCATGCGTCTCCTCCACATAAGGGAGCATTTGTTCCTTTTCCCCGGGGTAAACCCTCACTGCCTCTCTGTGGGCGCAATCCTAACCTGGAGTTAGGCCGGCACAAGTAAGCCAGCAGTGTTTGGCCAGCACAAGGGACACTGTCAAATATGTTTGGACCACTCTTGGAGTCAGAGAGGCCAGCACACTGATGTGCGCCATCCCCCCTGATTCAGAAAGTGGTCCAAATGTGCTTTATGGTGGCTCTTGAGCCAGCCAAGCTTTGCTGGCTTAACTCAAGGTTAGGATTGTTCCCTGGTCTACTCATATCTGTGCCACTGTACAACTGGATCCAAATGGATGTGGGAAAGTGGATTGAGGATAGGAAGGAGATGGCACGTCAGTGGTGCTTCCGCCTCTGGTAGGTGATAAAAATAAGATTCAAAAATATTGGAAAATGTGTTACAACTGGATAGAAGAATTGAAATAAAGACTAGACGTAAATGTATTAATGTATAGAAGTGTTAGGTTGTTGACAATTATGTAAATAATGAAGAATAAGAGTAAGATTTGTATACATGACAATGAAGATGATGATAAATGATGATATAGATTGTATGCAAACAGTAATTAAGTGAAATCAATGTGTACCTTTTGTGTGAGCCACTGTATCCCTTTCCTATGTTTTATCCCTTTACCTTACCTATACCTATATATAAAATAAAAAATTTATATTAAAGAAGAAGAAGAAGAAGAAGAAGAGCCCTGCTGGATCAGGCCAAAGGCCCATCTAGCCCAGCTTCCTGTATCTCACAGTGGCCCACCAGATACCACAGAGGCACACAAGACAACTAGATGACTGCATCTCATTGCCATTCCCCTGCATCTGGCATTCTGAGGTAGCTAGAAGTAAGCTACCTTACTTCTAGTATGGAGGTTGCACTGCCCAGCATGGCCTGCAGCCTGCAATGTACTTTTCCTCCAGGAATCTGTCCAATCCCCTTTTAAAGGCACTGAGGCCTGTCACCGTTACCACCTCCTGTGGCAAAGAGTTCCACAGATTAATTATCGGCTGGGTAAACAAATATTTCCTTTTATCTGTTCTCACTCTCCCAACAATTTTAGTGGCTGTCCCCTGGTTCTGGTGTTGTGAGAGAGGAAAAAAAGCATCCCTCTATCCACTCGATCCATCCCGTGCTTAATTTGCACCTCTCCCCTGCCCTCACCATTCTAACATACACACGCCAGGGTTCCTTTACAGGCCATGCTGAATGATGTGTTGCACATCACGACAGCTGTAAACACTAGTTTTGGCAGTGCAAGGCCCTCATAGGATTTGGACCGTCATTCACATATGTGGGGGGGCCAGTTAGAATTTGTGAGAATCCATGTGTTCAAGCCAGCACAATTTGGCTTGTTCATTAGATTTGAATTGATCTGATAAATGACTGTCCACCCTGGAGGTCAAGAGCTGAAGATGTTCCAGACGTTTTGAGCAACTCATATGAACAGCATACATTGCACCATTCACAGAACCAGCAAAATAGCCAGTTACAAAGCTTGAGAGATCCTGCTTCCGTTCTTATTCCTGGAAAAGCTCAGAGCAGCTCCCAATTGAAATCCTTGGGATGATGAGACTCAATGAGAGAGCAGAGGATGGATTTTACTATTAGCACTAAACTGACACCCCACACCCCACCCCGCACCCATTCAGTTGAGAGGCTAGCAGTATTGCACATGGGTGAGCTATTGCCCAGCTGTTTCTTGCTCTCTTCAGCATACCAGGTGCCAGTCCCACCCCCAAGGTCAATAACCTTGACCGCCATAAAGACCCATCACCACGATGGATGAGTGAGACAACCCTCTTCCTACTGAGAGTACTTACCCCAAGGGATGACCAGACTCTTCCCTCCCAGGCTGCTGTGCTCCACCTTGCAAGAGTAGCTGTGGGCGTCTGCGGATGGAATCCCCAGGGAACTCCTGATCTGGTAGGTCAGGTCATGATTGGGCAAGATCTGGGTGGAGTTGACCAATGAGCTGTCTGGCATTTCCTGGTCATCCTGCAGCCAGGAGACCTTGATCGGGCGCGGGTAGAAACCAGTGACTCGGCAAACCAGCAGCAGAGAGTCTGGGCCTGTGGGAGACGCATGGGCAAAAACCACAGCAGCTGGCCGCTCTGCAAATTCAACAGACAACAAATTCAGTTATGGACATTTGGAAATTCATATCCCACGAAGCCCCAGTCCTATCCTCCAGGAATCAAAGCAATTCGCACACCAGTTGGGCTTGCAGTTGCTGCTTAAAACTGTGTGCAGCCCTGTTCAGCTGCATTCAGTTGGAAGTAGCCACTGGTATGTGCTGGTTTCGGCTTTTTATGTGCGATTGCAAGAGTATGAATGGGGTCCTTTGCAGTGCCATGCTGATTAATAGCAGTGCAGTAAAGGAGGATTTAACCCTTTGTCCCCAGCACAGTCCCCATCTGGATTGCCACTTTGCTGCCAGGCAGAACAACCTTCCTGAGCATCAAACCTCCCGCTCCAGAACCTGACTCAGTAATATAAAGGAATATATAGGTATATTGTATATATCAGTTACATCGTACAAGGGCTCATGACCACCTCCAATGATGTCTGCCCCCTTTAAAGGACACGATCCCGACATCTAATATATTTAAGAGCACAATCCTAATCTGGAGTTAGACTGGCACAGATAGGCCAGCAAGGTTTGGCTGGCACAAGGGCCACTGTGAAGCATATTTGGACCACTTTCAGAGTTAGGGAGGATGGAGCATGTCTGTGTGCTGGCTTCTCTGACTCCGAGAGTGGTCCAAACATACTTTACGGCAGGGGCATAGCTGAAGAAGTACAGGGGGGTGCAATTGCACCAGGCTTCAAGCTTTAGGGGGGCAACAAACTGAGCTTGACACTAGTGGCCAAAATAGTGAAAAACCTTGAATAATAATAATAACAACAACAACAACAACAACAACATCATCATGTTATAAATCATTGGAAAGGCAATTTAGTGCAGAATGCAGTGGAACAAATCAGAGTGTAATATCTTCATTCTATCAAACGTTATGGCCAAAAACCCCAGAAAATGAAAATACAACTGTGACATCATTTCGGGAGAAATATTTTGCCCTCTGCACTGAGTTACACTTCCGTTAGCTATGCCACTGCTTTATGGTGTTGCTTGTGCCGGCCAAACTGTGCTGGCCTAACTGACCTAACTCCAGGTTAGGATTGCGCCCTAAATCTATTCTCAGCTGAGAGGGAGTGGCATTCCCTGGAAAGAACCTCAAACCCAGTCTCCTTCATCAATCCAACAGAGCTGGGAAAAACCAACAGAGCAAGAACAGGGTCTATCAAATACTATCATAGATGGAATTCCACACATGCCGTGGCATAAATCAAGAATGTTAACTACCCGTAATCCTACCCGTACTCTGAGGTCATCTTGGGGGGGGCCCTTTTGACTGTGCCGCCACCAGGAGAGGTGAGAGGGGTGGCGGCCAGTAGGAGAGCCTTCTCGGCGGTGGCACCCCAACTTTGGAATACCCTCCCCTTAGAGTTAAGAACTGCTCCCTCTTTGGCGGTATTTCGGCGGGGGCTGAAGACCTTTTTGTTCCAGCAGGCTTTTAGTTGCTGACAGGCTGGCTGGCTTTTTTTTTTTTTTTTTTTGCATCCTTTTATATCTTTGTACTTTTTATGATCCATGGGATTGGCTTGTTGTATGTTTTAGTTTTAATATTGTTTTTAATTATTGTTTTTTAATTGATGGAAATTTATTGTGTTTTAAATTTGTAATGCCGCCTTGAGTGCCTTCGGGCAGAAAGGCGGGGTAGAAATTTAATAAATAATAATAAAATAAAATAATAATAACTTGTAGAGGAAATTGCACTGTGCTTGAAGCATCAGTGCCACCCAGCCTGCCACAAGAGCTCAGTGCCCAGGCACTCTTTCTCCCGCTACCAGTTGCGGTTTCCTGTTACTTCTATTGCAGTCATTTTCAATACATTATTTGTTTTTTTTCTTTTTGGCCTGGAGTCTCATGATACGCCTTCTCCCTTCCCTTGCTTCCATTCTGTGAGGTGTGCACACCACGACCGACAGCCACAGATCCCTATGCACACATGATGTGAGTCCCCACGTGCATACACATATAAGCGCCCTCAGAATATTTATGGTAACCACAAAAAAGTGGAAGCAAGCACACTTCATAAAGGACACCGGGAGAAACACTTCCTTGTGAACTTCCCTTGTATCTCTGTAAGGCATGAGCTAAATGCTTCCTTTTTTTCAAAAGGAGATCTGAAAATTCACAGGAACTGGGGCATGGAAGTTGGACTCAGGCTGGCTGCTGCACTTCCCACAGCCTATCAGTCTGCGTTGGGTCGAAACTCAAGGTGCTGATTTTAACCTTTAGAGATAGGGTTACCAGATACAAAAGGAGACAGAGTGCCTATATCTTTAACCATGGTACAGAAGAGGGAATTTGGGAAGGTGCAGCTCATCATGGAAGGGTTTCAAAAGTCGCACAAAAGTTGCACATTGCTTCAAATTGAGATGCTACCTAGAAGGCAAGGTAACCTTCAGTGTTCGAATCAGCAATATCCTGACCTCTAGACACACAATCACAACGTTAAAAACATTGCTATTGGCTGAGATACAACCCAATGCATTTACATCGTTGAGTGGCTTATCAATCATTACCAACAAGGTTCTGCTGGCCGCGGAACCTTGTGAGCCCCTCACAATGGCATCATAAGCCCATCATAATCGTGAGCCCATCATAAGGTGAATAACATATTGTATAGTGAGCCTTGTTTTACTACAGAGAATCCATTGTAAAGTGGGGATCCATTATACTATTCTCAGGCATGCAAATGGAGCCTACAAGTTTCCCACTACATGTGGCTTTAAAATGCAATACCCTAGCCTCACCCTGTCTTTCCACAGCTGACCTTCCAGTCTGAAGGAAAGTCTTGAGAACTTTAATGCACTGATTGGACAGGCTTTGAAGAGTTGCCATAGTCCCCTTGTTTTTGTTTAGGTAATCTGCAATAGACAGAGCTGCTGGATCCTTCTTCTGGGGAACCCAGGCGCCAGCCTCAGCAACGAAGGTCACAAGAGCCTCTCCGTTTCCGGCCCCATTATAGAAGCCTCTTGCGGTCCCATTGGGCTGAATCTCACAGAACATCAAGGATTGGGCAACAGCTGGATCTGAAGGTTGAAACGAGAAAGCAACAACAGGAATGCAATGCCCCTTAACCACATAATGCAGAATACTTACAAACACTGAAGAAGGGGAAGAGGGGTCTTGTAATTCTGACCACTTATCTCAAGCGGCCAATTATTTGAGACAAGGAAGGCCTTTCCCTATTACTTTTAGTTTTCATACATAGGTGGGTCAATTCTTTGCTGCTGATATGACTATTGAAAATGGATGCTTGAGCTACATCTAGGTTGAGCTATGGTCCCTCCCCAGGAAAACACCTCCCATATGTTACCAGTTTCTGTCTCTGACTACGCTTGTCCACTTTCAGTTGCACCATAGAGCACAATCTGGGAATACAGGAAAAACAACAACAGTGGAGGCCATCTTATGGGGCTTCTGCTACTTCAAGTCCAGAGTTTTAAGGGTCTTCTGTCCCCCACTAGGAAGTGATACAGGAAGTTCTTTTTATACGCAAAGTCCTTATCTGAGAATTTGCTTATCCGCGTGGGGCAGAATTGCTACCTATCTCTTGTTATCCACACCTTGATTCTCATTATCCGCTATGCAGAGATCTTCCCCAGGCTACAGGGACCTTCAGAATGGCACCTGAGACTGGCACTGACCTAAAATGGTCAATGAAAGCTTCCACCGGTCATTTTAAAAGGGGTGTGCGCTGGTTGAGGGCCCCTTCCCTGAAGATCCCTGCAGCCGGGGTGTTGTAGACTTGCAGACGCAAGGATTCGAGACCACAGGGGTGGAAGGAAAGTATCAAGCTCTTTATTTTAAAGTTGCGCAACTTGTCTCAGAGGAATTTCAATTTCCAAATTCTGAGCCCCCAACAAAGTGAGGCTTGGCTTTTTTATACATACATTGCTTATACATTTCCTGTGTCTACATAGACAAGCTTTGTTGATTGGCTACCTGCATTTGCCTGCCTATGTAGACTTGCTGAGGTTCTTGTTTTCTTTGAAGTTTGTGGTTACACGTTTCCTAAAGAAGCTGGTACAGCGAAGCAGCCGTGTAACCTTTTACACTTTCCATTATGGGTATACAGCTACTGACGGAAGGAAAGGAGGGGGTGAGATGGAGAGGAGTGGGGGTGAAGGCAAGGGCAGAGGCCTTTCTATTATAGCATACAGGTTTTGCAAAAGGCATAGTTTCTGGACTGTGGCTACTTTTGCCTCTGGATTGTGGCTACCTCAGGGGGAAGGTCTCTGCAGCATTCCAACATCTTTTGGCACTTCCTGCTGCACTCTGTTGCCTTCCGGAAGGTCTCTACTAGATTCTTTCGATGGCAGAAAAGGGATCTTTCCCTCCACCCCTTGCACGTAACACCATTCATCCCACAGGATCTATGGTCTGAAAATTTGCTATCCACTAGGGTTTTCAGGATCCCAAGCCTAGCAGAAAATGAGAACTGACTGTATCTTGTCATGAAGAATAGCACTCCTAGTGACTGTATACTCACAGCTGATATTCAAAGCCAGAATGATGTTGCTGACTGTTCCGTTGAAGCCCTCGAGGTAGATTTTGGCAATCTTCTCCAACCGCTTCCATTCATTAGGTGTGAGGCCACTGTTGGCCCAAGGTTGGAGGAAGCTGATCTTCCCAGTGTGGCTCTCCACGGAGTGTGTCTCCACATCACCCAACAGGGCTATTAACTCAAAATGGGTAATGCTGGGATTCTGGAATACCGTCGTCTGAAGAATGCGGAGGGCATGGGGTCCTTCCGGGAGAGGAAAGGAGGCTGGAGGGATTGGCAGAATATGGCTGTGTTACCAGAAGGGGGACTTTCAGCAGGTCATGCAACATTTCATATTCCTACCTGACTAACCGGAATTCCCTCTTCTATGCAAGCTACAAGAGCTCTGCCTTCCTATACATTTAGGTACTAAAATTAAGCAACTGGCCCCATCATTTCCATGACAGCAAATGTTTCATGTGTTTGATTTCTGTGTGTCAGCTATTATATAATAGTATATTATAGTATACTATATTGGTATATCTATATTTTAGTATAGTAGATCCTATAATAGTAGGATCAGGAAAAAAAGTTGGCAACCCTAGAACCCTTCTGCTACCTGTAATTGTATGTTGACCATTTCAGATGACACTTAATGCACTTGTCCCTCTTGGTGTGTTTGCACCTTGCACATGCTTGCCACACCCACATAAGAACATAAGAAGAGCCCTGCTGGATCAGGCCAAAGGCCCATCTAGTCCAGCTTCCTGTATCTCACAGTGGCCCCACCAGTGCCCCAGGGAGGCACAAGACACAAGACACTTGCATCTTGTTGCCACTCCCTTGCACCCGGTACTCCTACCAATGTAAGGAGGTTGCACAATCCATCATGGCCCATAGCCCACGATGGACTTTTCTTCCAGAAATCCGTCCAAACCCCTCTTAAAGGCATCTAGACCAGATGCCATCACCACCTCCTGTGGCAAAGAGTTCCACAGACTAACCACCTGCTGGGTAAAAAAGTACTTCCTTTTATCTGTTTTAACTCTCCCAACCCTCAGTTTTAGCGGATGCCCCCTGGTCCTGGTGTTTTGAGAGAGGGAAAAGAACATCCCTCTTATCAACTCTATTCCTTCCATGCATAATTTTGTATGTCTCAATCATGTCCCCCCTCAGGCGCCTTTTTTCTAGGCTGAAGAGCCTCAAACGTTGCAGTCTTTCTTCATAAGGGAGGTGCCCCAGCCCCATAACTCACCTCCTGGTACATACCAGGGATCTGTAGCTGGTGGTTACCTGGTGGAACCCACCAATACCTGTTATGAACAGGCAAATATGCCTTGATCCACTGCAAAGGAGAATGCAAGGCCACTAAAATGTTCCAGATCCCATGAACTTTCTGGAGCTCAACAACGCTCCAAAAGGTGGTTGTTGTCCATCCCTATCCCCATCATAGTAAAAGGGATAAAAACAGAGGCTTGCATTGCTGGTAAAGTGAAGGTTTTTTTTCAGGACGCAATCCTAACCTGTGCTAGAATAGCTAGGCCAATTCACCTGCGCTGCATTCTAACAATGTCAGGAGGCGGCGGCAGCAGCTCAGCACAGGGCAAGGGAATATTTTCCCTTCGCCCCGCGGTAAACCTCAGCCAGTGGTGTCATTCTATAATGAACTAACGGAACGGTGGGCGGGACTTACCGCGTGATTGGCTGCGCGGTTCTGACGCGTCGCCACCGTTCCGAGCCCCGCGCGGGCACCCCTGGCTTCGGAGGGGGTGCCCGCTTGCCTGGTTGGCGCGCTGGGTGCTGCGGAGAGCCGCGGAGGGGCGCGCCACCCGGAAGAAGCCCTCCGCGGCGGAACAGCAGGCGGCGATGCGTCGCGGGGCCCCTGTCAATCAAGGGGTAAGTCCCGCCTGCGTTCCGGTACTTCATTATAGAATGACACCACTGACCTCAGCCAACCCTATGGGGCTGCTTGGATCTATGCCAGCAAAAGAGCAGGCACAAGTCCACATGGCCAAGGGTGGCCCGAAACAGGGCTGCCCAGATCAGGGACGGGGGAGTTGGATGCAGCCCAATGGGCATGTCCTGCCTCTGCTCCCATCTCCGCCCCGTTACACCTCCCGCCTGCCTCCGGCATCCCCTTGGCACAGTCCTGCGCTAGCAGAGCTACGTCGGCGCTTGACTGGCGCAACTGATGGATGCAGCAGCACCTGTGAGCCAGCACTGCTGCTTGTGCTGGCCTAGTGGCCAAATCCGTGGACCAGACGCGTCTTACGGCATGTTTGCAACAGCACTGGCCTGGCACAAGAGCGCTGCATTGGCACACGCCAGCTTAAGATTGCTCCCTTACAGCCCAGTCCTAAGTAAGGCTGAACATAACAGGGCTGTATCCTAAAGCCCATTAGGAGGCAGTGGAGTGCAGGCCAAGGGGAGGTTTTCCCCTTACACCCACATAAGCCCCATACCAGTTATCCCAATGGGGTTGCTCGGATTTGCGCCTGCTGTTTTGCAGGTGCAGGTGCATGTGTGCAAGAGCAGCCTGAATCGGGGCTGCCAAGGCTGGGGACGGGGTTTTAGGATCTGGCACTACGGCTGCCCTGTGCCACAACCCCCGTCTCCGCCCATTGCACTGCCCAGTTGTGCCCCCGGCACACCTCAGCGAGGCCCAGCGTTGACTGTGCGACACTGACGCTTGACTGGCACAAGGCTGGGGCTGCTGGTGGTCATAGCGGCGCCTGCGCATTAGTGCTGCTGCTTGCGCTAATCCAGCGCCATATCGCCGATGCTGATGTGCTTGATGGCACGTTTGCGACAGCGTTTGGCGCTGGCGCAACTTGGGTATAGGATTGCGCTCTTAGTCTCGTAAAGCTAAGGGGGTCATGAGAAAGAGTCATTTTAAAAAGTGGCTCCCAATGCTAAAAGCTTTGGGAACCACTGCATTAAAGGAATAACCAAAGCAGCATATATAAATAAACTCCATTTAAACTCCCAGCAGTAGTATCAGTTAAACTGCAGCTTTTGAAGAATAGTTGCTGGATTCAGTGTCAAATTCCTGCTTGGCCATGCAGCTTCCTGGGTGACCTTGGGCCAGTCACTCTCTCTCTCTCTCGCTGAGCCTTACCTACCTCACAGTGTGGTTGTGAGGACAAAAGGAGGGGAGGAACTATGTACGCTGTCCTGAGCTCCTTAGAAGAAGTTGGTATAAAAATGTGAAAAAATAAACACATACCCCTTGCAGCAGCACCCCAGACTTCTCACCACTCAGGAAGGTGAGACGTGCTTAACCATAACGACATTCCATGTACAGACGCTTACAGTGAGAGTGCTATGGCTGGGCATAAGTGTGGCTGCTGATGTCTTCTGAATTAAGAAGGAAGAGCCAACTCACCTGATCTGATTCTGCAGACCCAGAAGGCGAGGAGAGGAAACAGCAGTGCCCAGACTGGAGAGAGGAGAACGATGAAGGGACCCTTCCACCGCATTTTCATGTTCGTGCTTGAATTTCTTGCACAAGCAAAATCAAGCAATCAAATGGTATTTATATACCGCTTTTCAACACAAAGTTCACAAAGCGGTTTACAGGCAAAAAAAAAAAAAAGTTAAATGGCTCCCTGTCCCAAAAGGGATCACAATCTTTAAAAAAAATGCAAAACACCACCAGCAACAGCCACTAGAAAAGACACTGCGCAGGGCTGAAGAGGGACAGTTGCTCTTCCCCGGCTAAATATAAGAGGAGAATCACTTGAAAAAGGGCCTCTTGCCCTGTTAGCAGGGGATGAAACCACCGTCTTGCTCTGACATCTCAGATGCTTTGGAGTATTGCCAGAGTTGTACAGGGCGTCTCCCTATTACGCTTAAATACACAACTTTTTGAGACAGAGCAATTCAAAATACTTCCTTTCCTGCTGTAGCCCCGCCTGCCTACCCTCTGAGCTCTTAAAGGGACGTCCCAATTGCTGGTTGTCGGATCCCTGTATGCAGTGGTGTCATTCAAATGATTTAGGAACAGGAACTCACTTTTGAGTGGCACTTGTCGGGAACCCGGAACCAACCACGGAGCCCGTTAGGATCCGGAACGCCCGTTCTGGTCCGTTCCCCCTGAATGACATCACTGCCTGTATGCCAGGGGATCTCAAACTTTTTGGCACCGGAACCCACTTCCGGAACTTAGAATGGCAACTGTCTGGGACAAGTGACGTCATGGCCGGAAGTGCCGTCATTGTGACGCCGGAACCTTCTGCTTTCCTGAGAGTGCAGCCATCAGTTGGGTGATTTCTCAGTCATTTTCCAATAGCAAAGTGAATCCGAAAGAAGAAAAGCCTGTTGACGACCTTGACACAAGCAAAACCACCACACAGCCCTCCCCCTTTCCAGCATCCCATCTTCCCATGCTTTCAATATGGCTGCTCTAGGTGCTTCGTGACCAGCGGTGTTATGCTGCCGGAACGATGGGCGGGACATCCGGGTGATCAACAGCCCGCCCATCGCATTCCGAAGCGTTACACCGTTTGCGTAACCAATTACGCCGCTTGCGTACGTTACGCAAACGGCGTAATGCTCCGGAACGCGACGGGCGGGCTGTCAATCACCCGGATGTCCCGCCCAGCGTTCTGGCAGCATAACACCGCTGTTCGTGTCCCACTTGAAAGTGGCTCATGACCCACTGGTGGGTCCCAACCCACAGTTTGGGAGCCACTGCTGTATGCGCTCCTTTCTCCTCCCTACAGTCTCCAAACCCGTAAAGGGACATCCTGGTCATTCATCAGAAGAACCTCCCCTGCCCACTTCACTGCTCTCCCGCAGGCCTCCACTTTTGACTAATGATAGGATTTTTGACCAATGATAGATAGAGACTGCTGAGGAAATGCTGGCTTGGTTGCAGTGAGCTTCGAGCATGCTCCACTTCCTTGAGCAAGCAGACGTCCCAGGCCAAGACTGCAGGGTTTGGTTTCTGTGGATCAGTGTTCCTCAACCTGTAGATCGCGACCCCAATGGGCCACGCTTCAAAGCCTTTGCAAGATCCTGCCCAAAAATTGAGTGTTGGGAGAGTGAGAACGGATAAAAGGAAATAAAAGGATAAAAGGAAATACCCAGCAGGTAATTAATCTGTGGAACTCCTTGCCACAGGCGGTGGTGATGGCATCTCGCCTAGGTGCATTTAAAAGGGAATTGGACAGATTTCTGGAGGAAAAGTCCATCGTGGGCTACAGGCCATGATGGGTTGTGCAACCTCCTTACGTCAATAGTAGGCTACTTCAGAATGCCAGGTGCAAAGAGTTGCAACAGAATGCAGGCATCTTGTTGCCTTGTATGCTCCCTGAAGCACCTGGTGGGGCCACTGTGAGATACAGGAAGCTGGACTATGTGGGTCTTTGGCCTGATCCTGCAGGGCTCTTCTTGTGTTCTTATGCATCCCGGGACGAGGGCAGGATCAGCGGTTTGGGGATTATGGCATGAAAATGGTTGACGACCACTGCTGTAGATGACAGAACAGGGGTGACCTATGGAGTTGTGGTGCTTCCTTTGGGGAAAGGTCAACGCTCAGTGGTAGGACAGATGCTTTGTGTGCAGATTGCCCCAGGTTCAGCCTGTGGCAACCCCAGGTAGGGCTGAGAAAAGCCCTGGAGAGCTGCTGGGCTTGTTAGATCAATGGCCCAATCCTATCCAGCTTTCCAGCACTGATGCAGCCTCCAACATTCCCTTACCTTGAGGAGGCCTCTGTGACTGCCCCCAAACCCACTGCAGGCTGCAGCACAAGCCCTGCTGACACGGATGTACCAGTGCTGGAAAGTTGGATGGGAATGGGATTGGGCCTTCATTATGGCAGCATCCTTTGTTTTTTTGACAAATCACAAAAAGAGCTTGGTGGAAGCCAATTGGTTTCTATAACCAGCAGTAAAAGTGCATCTGGATCCCTGGATTTTAGGGCCACCTTTTAACCTGTTTTCCCAGGCAAGAGGTTTTACATCTGAGCTCTCTGGCTTTAAAAGGATGGCAGCAAGAACAACCTTTTCACAGTCCATTCCCAGCATAGAGCGCAATCCTCACCTGGATTTAGGCCGGCACAGTTGGGCCAGCAAAGTGTGGCTGGCACAAGGGACACCGTAAAGTATGTTTGGACCACTCTTGGTGTCAGAGAGGCCAGCGCACAGGCGTGCGCCATCATCCCTCACTCCGAGAGTGGTCCCTTGTGCCAGCCAAACTTTGCTGGTCTAACTATGCCGGCCTAAATCCAGGTTTGCGCCCTTAGTCGGTTGAAACGCTCACTGGTGGCTAACCACTAGGGACCATCGCACCTTGGTCTGTCCACCGTTAACCGAGCATTCCTGTGCACCCATTCAACCATTGAATGAGGCAGGTCTACGTTCTCAACCTCGATCAAACTCTAAACCTGTCTGTTAGATCAGCAAGAACAATGATAAGGTCTAGTCACTTTTCTTTGCAAAGGAAATCGTAACCTGCAACGGCTGCTCTTCAAACACGGTGCGCTACAGGAAGTGGGGCACATGACCCGGTTTACAAGAGTGCTGCCTTTGGAGAAGGGGGCGAGCCATCCGCGGTGCCTCGCAGCATCCTGTTTAGTTTGCCACACGCAGCCGTTGGTGGCACTTCAAGCCTTCTGAGAGATCAGAGCAAGCTCAGGGCACTTTCACTCTGCATGTGCAGGAAACTGAAGCATGGAACTGAGACTGCCACGCAAGAGTCTCTCCATCATTCTCCTTTCTGCAGCAGGGATGCTTCTGCTTCCAATCCTTTCCTTCTGGGTGCATGAGATCAGAGCTAGTAAGTCAGCTCCCTATTTTTAAATACAGGGCAACTATCCTTCTATTCAGCATTACAGTATCCCTTATCCGGATACTGTATCCGGATAAGAGTATCCCTCATCCAGACTGCTTGGAATGGAAAGGGGTCTGGATTTCAAAATAGTCTGGATTTCAGAATAATTACATCAGTAGAATGAGAAATGCTTCCTCTGGCTCTTTTCACTGTGACCCATTTGGGTGTCTGCTGTTGACATTTTTCAACCATGGCACACACCACAGAGCAGAGAATAGAACTTCCAGCCTGCACATGGGAATGAGCACAAGATCTTCTAGTGTTCACACTACGGAATTTGTTTTTAACGTCTTTGACAAAAACGTCTGCATTTCAGAATAGTCTGGATTTTGGAATGATTCCATAAATATGATGAGAAATGCTTCCTCTTGCTCTTTTCACTGTGACCCATTTGCGGGTCTGCTGGCCTCTTTGACATTTTCCAGCAATGTCTATACAGGTACACACCACAGAGCAGAGAGTAGAACTTGCAACACAGCCTTCAACTGTTGACACTATAGAAAGTTTTGTTTAAAAAGGTTCTTGGACAGAAGTGTCTGAATTTTGGAATAGTCTGGATTTTGGATGTCTGGATAAGGGATCATCTACCTGTAGTATTGAGTACCACTGTACTCAGTTGTTGGTTAACTGAATATAATTTAATTCTACTTGTGTAGAAGAGGGGATTTTGGCATTACATGTGCTGCTTGTCATGTAGGATTGCAAAATGCTGCATTCCCTGCTTCTAAGCAATGGTGCTTCCAGCCACTGTTTCTTTGTTTCTGCCAAAGCTCAGGATCAGAGCACTCTGGTAACTCTTCCATTTTCTGCCCATCCCTCCAGCCTCCATCCCCTTCCCAGAAGGACCCCCTGCCTTCCGCATACTTCAGACGACTGTATTCCAGAGTCCCAGCATGACCGATTTTGAGACAACTGCCTTCTTGGGTGATGTGAAGACACACTCGGTGGATAGCCGTACTGGGAAGATCAGCTTCTTTCAACCGTGGGCCAACAGCAGCTTCACGCCGAATGAATGGGAGCGGTTGGAGATGATCGGTAAAACCTACTTCATGGGCTTCAATCAAACAGTCCGCAACATCATTCAGGCTTTGAATTTCAGCTGTAAGTATATCTTCACTGTGCTTGACGTTCTTCATGATGCGACAGCATTTCCTTGTAGGGACAGAATGTCATGTTATTGGATTCTACCCCCAAAACCTTGGAGTTGAAACGAAACTAATTAAAGGCGCAATCCTGTTGGCAGTGGTGGACCTGAGGAAGGTGCCAGGGGTGCAAATGCCCTGGGCGCTGGGCTGGAGCAGTGTGGCAATGACATGTTAGGATTGTGCTGCCCATTACTGAAAATCCCACTCAGTGTAACGGCCAGTGCCAGCCCCCCCAAAATCATCTGGGTGTCTCCTGGCCTCTGGGAGTCCTGGTGGTGTTTTCCCCAGGGAAAACATCCAGGAGAATTTGGACACAGACCAAGAGCCCCAGCTGTTGCTAATCTTACTGTGCAAATTATCATCCGCGGTGTAGTTCAACAAGCAAGTGTCTGTGTGGGATTGGCCCGTTAATCAACTCCTGGCCATTCAGCTGGTATTTTGGCCAATAAAAGCCTGGCTTTGGGGCATTTACTTGGCCCCCGGACCTTGTGAACGCTAGCAGGTTGCGTTGTCCGGAGGGTCGCCTGAACACTCCCCCGGATTCTGCTGGAGGCTGTGTTGCCCGGGGCGGGATGCCTCATTGTAAGTCCGGGTGCCTGGAGACACCTCTGGGGTTCAGGGGTGCTCCAGTGTTCTGTGTTTGTTAATGTTTGTGGTGGTTGTGTAATCAAGTCTTGTCATATATGTGTAAACTAGCCTTGAACATTATTTATTCCTTCCTCTGGCCAAAAGAGCCTGCAGCTCCTGGCAGGAGCCGAGGCTGTGGCAAAACACTCAGCTAGTTACAGCAGCAAACCAGCACTGTTGGTGGCCAGTTGGAAGCCACCACTGCAGCAGCAGCCGTGGCCATCTGCCACAGCCGGCAACTTGCTCCGGAGCACGTGAGCCAGCATGGGGTGTGGATCATGGATGGGAAGGGGGGAACCAGGGGAGGAACAAGGGGGTGGTGGGGTGGTGGAAGGGGGTGGATGGATCCGACAGTAAGGGTGCACACCAGATCTTATTCCCTCGTTCAGAACCCCCCTCTCTGCCCCTTTTTCCTCCTTGGAGGGTCCGAGGAGACCCACAGATCGCCCCAGGTCTTACGCAGATGTAAGAAAACATACCTTCCATTTGGCTTCAGGTAAAAAGGTAAAGGTTTCCCCACGACGGAATGGTGTAGTCATGACCCACTGTAGGGGGCGGTGTTCATCTCCGTTTCTAAGCCGAAGAGCCGGCGTTTGTCCAAGGACAAGTTTCCGTGATCATGTGGCCAGCATGACTCCACGCCGTAGCGCACGGAACGCCATTCCCTTCCCACTGAAGTGGTCCCTATTTATCTACTTGCATTTTTAGGTGTTTTGGAACTGCTAGGTTGGCAGGAGCTGGGACAAGCAACGGGAGCTCACCCCATCACATGGTCTTGAACTGCCCACCTTCTGGTCAGCAAGCTCAGCAGCAGCAGTTTAACCCACAGCGCCACCACATCTCTAATGGCTTTGGGTACCCCCCTAATAGGATACAGCATGCCCCTTTTCAGTGCAGCTGCATCGAGGTTAGAGTATTGGGAGAGCTCCCTCTCTTCTTCAGAACCATTCCCAGAGGCTATTGCAAAACGGAGTCTATGTTGGCTCCGAATGGCTCTGAAGAGGAGGGGGAACGGCTGCTTGCAAAGCTTAGTGCTGCGATCCCTCTCTAGGTTCGCTCCTGGAGGCTACTGGAGTCCCATTGCTGTTTTCTCATTTCAACCTGTCAAGGCTAGTCTACCACCCACCTTGGATCCATATCAATTTGCTTACAGGAGCAATAGATCCACGGATGATGCTGTGTCTATTGTTGTTCATACGGTACTGCGTCATTTGGAACAACAAGGTACTTATGCAAGGCTGTTATTTGTGGACTACAGCTCGGCTTTTAATACTATACTACCTAGTAGGCTGTTTCTCAAGATGTGCAATTTAGGCATACATCAGAAGATTTGCCTGTGGTTAAAGGATTTTCTGACGAACAGGCCACAGTCAGTAAGGATGGGATCTCATTATTCTTCTACTCTAATATTAAGCACAGGAGCCCCTCAAGGCTGTGTGCTAAGCCCCTTCCTCTATTCTCTGTACACATATGATTGCACCCCACTGTACAGCACCAATACTATTATTAAATTTGCAGACGATACGACAGTAGTGGGGCTTATCAATGAGAATAACGAGACTGCATACAGAAAGGAAGTACAAGGGCTGATACTGTGGTGTAAAGAAAACCATCTTACACTTAATGCTAAAAAAACTAAAGCGCTTATAATCGATTTTAGGAGAAAGAGAGATGTGCATTTGCCTTTGTATATAAATGGTGAGGAGGTGGAGAGGGTCGGCAGTTTCAAATTTCTGGGCACCTACATTTCATTGGACCTCACATGGACATTAAATGTCAATATGCTAGTGAAGAAAGCGCAGAAGAGGCTGTACTTCCTAAGGGTGCTTGGGAGGATGAACCTTTCTCAGCGTCTACTTCTGGCCTACTACCGTAGCACCATCGAGAGTGTCCTGACATACAATATTTTAGTATGGTATGGGAGCAGCTCTGTAGGGGATAAGAAGGCACTACAGAGAATTATTAAAGTGGCCCAGTACACTATCGGGCTCCAGCTACCCACCCTTGATGATATTTTCGCCACCCGTTGTTTAAAGAAATCACATAACATCCTTAGAGACTCTTCCCATCCTGCTCACAACCTTTTTGAACTGTTGCCTTCTGGCAGGAGATATAGGACTATTAGAACCCGGATGACACGTTTCATAAACAGTTTTTACTCTAGAGCCATAACAGCATTGAACAACGAACTTAAGTACCAGTAGATAGGGGCAGTCGGACTGTATTATTGTCTATTGTGTGGATGTTTGTGTTTTATAAAGAGGAATTTCAAGGGGGGTAGGGGGAGTGGGGGATGTGGGGGGATTGTTGGGAGCTTAGTGTGTGTGTTGGTTTGGTCTCCGGGTGTCAGTGAATTTCGTTGTGTAATACAATGACAATAAATTAATAATAATAATAATAATAATAATAATAATAATAATAATCAACCTGCAGATCCCGCCGTAGCCCAGTCCTTGCTATTCTCTGAGATTCAGCCCAACAGGACCACAAGAACCTTTTATAACGCTGCTGGAAACGGAGAGGCCCTGGTGACCTTCAGTGCTGCTACCCACTGGGCTGCCCAGAGGAAGGATAAGACGACTGTCTACATCGCCAACGTCCTCAACCAAGACAAGGGGACCACGGCCATTCTTGAAAGCCTGTTCCCTCAGTTTGTTAAAATGGTCAGAACTTTCCTTCAAACTGGGAAGGCAGTCATGGAGAGACAGGGTGAGACAGAGGATTGCATTGTATACCCACATGTAAAAACGTATAGGCTCATTTGGGGGGAACTGGGGGACACCCTTGTGTCCGCCCCTCATTTTTTTGTCTCCGAATAAGGTGCAATGTTCTCTCCTTCCCAAGGAAACAGAAAGGGGAATTTATTCTCTTAAATAGAATCACATTATGTGGAACACAGAAGAGGATTTGGAAAATCTTTGACAACATGATCCCTACCACCGTAGACAGTATGTATATTATATATATATAATGAGGAACAAAATTAGTAAGGTTCACCTCGGCAGCAAACCAGCCCCAATACAAAGAGAGGAAGTGCCAACACAGAGAGATTTTTCTGTGGCGTACTTGGATGTCAAAATATGTGAACCAAAGTAGTTCTTTTTTTGAAGAAGTGGTTTGACCACCTCCTGTGACTTCTCCTGAACTGTGATGCCTCCCGAACTGTAATGGCTACTTAAGGTGCAATCCTAAGCTGTGTTGGAACAGGCTGGACGGCAGGCCTGCACTGTATCCAGTGCAGCTTGGGGGCAGGCTGGAGCCTCCACGGGGCAAAGGCGTGTTTCTCCCCTTGCCCTGGGGTAGGCACCAGCCACCCCTATCTGCTACTTGGATCTGCACCAGCTATATACAGTGGCGTGCCCAGGTCCAAGCACATTGCGGGACCTGAATAAGGGCATTGTGGGATGGGGATGGGGGCTTGGATGCGGCCTAATGGTGGAGCATCCAAGCTCCACCTCCCTCCTTCCCTGGGCCGGCCCACCTCCCGGAACGCCCACCCTCGCCCCGTTCCCCCTCCCTCCTGCCTTCCTCCCGCCCAGAAGTGCCCCTGCGCCAGCTGAACCCGGCTGGCATAGGAGTGGCGCACCGGAGGCTTGTGCCAGTGCTGTGGCATCGATGCGGGTGCCTGCATTGGCGCTGCACCAGAAGCGGTGATGCACACGTGCTTTACGGCATGCGCGGGAAAGCGCTCGGTTGGCACAAAAGGCTTGGACCAGCCGTGGAGACATGCCCGATAAATTAGGGCTCAGTCTGATCCCTGGCCATCCCAGACCATGCAGCGCACACTGGCAGCTCTGGGTAACCAGAAGCTCTTTTGTTGGCATAATAAGCCTCCTGGGAGGCGGCTCCTGACTGGAAAAGGGAGGGTGGGATGTCAGCATATGTTCCTGCCACCAAGACCCTCCCCTGCCGACTCCGCCACCCCGACCTGCCCACACCCGTCCCCGAACTGCCCCCACCGCAAACTTACTGACAACGGCATGGGATGGAGGAGGATGTTGTGGCCCACGTATGCCTTCCAGACATTTGCCCAGGCAGTCATAGCATGCTGAACAGCACAGTGGCTTTCTTGCCATTGGTCCAGGAATAGGTTTAAACTGCCAGTGATGTGAAAGGCATGAAAGGATGAATGAAAGTTTGAATGAAAGCTAATGAATGAACGTTTGAGAGCAGATATAAACATAACTGAGGGAGGCCAGCACACAGATGTTACTACAAGCCTCTCAGGTCACAATCCTAATCCACATTTAGACCAGTCCACATTTAGACCAGCAAAGTTTGGCAGGCACAAGGGCCACCGTAAAGCACATTTGGACCACTCTAGGAGTCAGGGAGGATGGTGCAGGTCTGTGTACTGGCCTCTGACTCCGAGAGTGGTCTAAACATACTTTATGGTGTCCCTTGTGCCGGCCAAACTTTGCTAGCTTAACTGTGCCAGCCTAACTCCAGGTGAGGATTGTGAGAAGCTTGCAGTAACTGCTTGACATCAGAGCCATGTTTGTTGGCCTTGGTAGACACCTGACCTCCCTTAAAATGCATTTATTTTAAAATATTTATTTTCTGCCTTTCCCTTCTATAATAAAATGCTTAAACCAGCTAAAACAATATGAAGTACAATTTTAAAAAATCCATGAAATAGAAAAACATGAAGTCAGGCTATAGAAGAAAATAATTAAAGCAGCAGAGGGGGTGGGAAACTACAAGTCACAAAAGCTAGAAGGAAGTGCAGGCCAAAAATGTGTTGTGTCCCTGCTGAAAGGGAGCTACAGTATAAGGGCATTTGTTCGCTTGGGGCTCTTCAGTCTTGAAAAAAGGCGCCTGAGGGGGGACATGATTGAGACATACAAAATTATGCATGGAAGGGATAGAGTCGATAAAGGGATGTTCTTTCCCCTCTCTCAAAACACCAGAACCAGGGGGCATCCGCTAAAACTGAGGGTTGGGAGAGTTAAAACAGATAAAAGGACTTTACCCAGCGGGTAGTTAATCTGTGGAACTCTTTGCCACAGGAGGTGGTGATGGCATCTGGTCTTGATGCCTTTAAGAGGAGATTGGACGGATTTCTGGAGGAAAGGTCCATCGTGGGCTATATAATAGGCAATGATGGATTGTGCAACCTCCTTACATTGGTGGTGGGCTACTTCAGAGTACCAGGTACAAGGGAGTGGCAACAGGATGCAAGCATCTTGTTGTCTCATGCCTCCCTGGGGCACCTGGTGGGCCGCTGTGAGATACAGGAAGCTGGACTAGATGGGCCTTTGGCCTGATCCAGCAGGGCTCTTCTTGTGTTCTTATGTTCTTATGTTCTTATGTTCTCAGCTTAACAGGGCAGGAGTTCCATGATTTTGGCTCTGCTACAGAGGAGGCCATTCCCCTTCTTGCCATAGGTAGGCTCCCCAGATGACCTTGGAGGACTGGCTGGCGGTCTCTTATAGGAAGAGGATGTCCTCCAGACACCACAGCCCCAAGCACTGGAGGGCTTTAAAGTTCAAAACCAGCACCTTGAATCACGGCCAAAAGACTGTGGAAAGGGCAGCAGCCAGACAGAGTCAAACCACCGTGCCCCATGACCACATCACCCCCAGTTCCAGTGAACTTTCAGATCGTCTTTTGAAAAAAGGGAAGCATTTAGCTCTTGCCTTATACAAGGGAAGTTCACAGGAAAGAGTTTCTCCAGTTGTCCTTTAAGAAGTCAGCTTGCTTCCACCTTGTAGCTGTTGTTGTTGTTATTTATTGGATTTATATCCCGCCTTTCTGCCCGAAGGCACCCAAGGCGGCATTACAACAAAAGAAACAATAAAAACAGAATTTAACATTAAAAAACAATTTAAAAACAATATTAAAATACAATTTAAAAATTTAAAAAACAACAAGCCCCATGGATCATAAGATGTAATCATGATATAGCCTGTCAACAGTTAAAAGCTTTTTGAAATAAAAAGGTCTTCAGCCCCCGCCAAAATGTTAACAAAGAGGGAGCAGTTCTCAATTCAAAGGGGAGGGTATTCCAAAGTTGGGGGGCCACCACCAAGAAGTTGGGGGGCACCACTTACCATGCATATTCTGGGGTGCTTGTATGAGCACACACACAGGGACTCAAAACATGCGTGCCTAGAGTCCTGTGGCTGTTGATCATGGTGCACATGCCCCACAGATTGGTACCAAAGGAAGAGAGGTGAGATTGTATGAGACTCCAAGAAAATTACGGAAAAGACTAAGGGCGCAATCCTAACCTGGAATTAGGCCGGCACATTTAGGCCAGCAAAGTTTGGCTGGCACAAGGGACACTGTAAAGCATGTTTGGACCACCCTTGGAGTCAGAGGGGCCAGCACACAGACATGCGTCATCCGAGAGTGGTCCAAACGTGCCCTGGTGCCAACCAAACTTAGCTGGCCTGCCTGCCTAACTCCAGGTTAAGATTGCACCCTCAATAAAGAAAATATTGAAAAGAAAAATACAATACAAAAATATTGTATTGAGTCCCTTGAGTCCCCGCTCTAGAGAAAAAGGCAGGGTAGAAATGTTTTAGACAAACAAAAATTGACATGGAAAAATAGACACCTGTTGAGAAATGTATGCTGGGAGGTGATTCAGCCATTTATGTACAGGCATGGGCATGCAAAGAGTTAATTCAGAACCCAATGATGGATCTGGTCTGATCCAGTGGAGTGGGGAGAGAACATCTGGCAGGGAGGGGAAGGGACAAGGGAAAGAACAGGCAGAAAGAAAGAAGCTTCCATCAGGTAGATTAGGGTATGTACCAAGGTGGACTGGGGCTTCCAATGACGAATCTGTAGGTAGGAACAGAGGAGTGGGGAGTGGGAAAGAAAGCAGGGCCTTTTCCTGCCGTTGGGGTTCCCTCAAGGGGGTGGTTTTGCTGGAAGCAGCACCTGGTGGTGGGAACACCTGGACACTGAGCTCTTGTGGACAGGATGGCTGGTGCTTCAAGCAAAGGACAGTTTCCCCTACAAATCAACATTCTTGATTTATGCCACGGCATGTGTGAAATTCCACCTATGATAGTATTTGATGGAACCTGTTGGTTTTTCCCAGCTCTGCTGGATAGCTGAGAGAGACTGGATTTGAAGTTCTCTCCAGGGAACCCAAACCCCTCTCAGTTAAAAACAGATTTAAATACAGTATATTAGATGCTGGGTCATGTCCTTTAAAGGGGACTGAAAATGATCATGTGGGGTTATGACCTAACCAAGAAAAGACAGCATACGAGCAATGACGTAGCTAATGAAAGTGTAGCCCGGTGCAGTGGGCAAAATGATGCCCCTGAAGTGACATCACAACAGGAAGTAATGTCACAACAGGAAGTGATGTTACAGTTGTATTTTTGTTTTTCTTGGGGTTTTTGGCCTCAGATTCCTGGAGGATAGGACTGGGGCTTCATGGGATATGATTTTCCAAATGTCCATAACTGAATTTGTTGTCTATTGAATTTACGGCCAGCTGCTGTGGTTTTTGCCCATGAGCCTCCCACAGGCCTAGACTCTCTGCTGCTGGTTTGCCGAGTCACTGGTTTCTACCCGCGCCCGATCAAGGTCTCCTGGCTGCAGGATGATCAGGAAATGCCAGACAGCTCAATGGTCAATTCCACCCAGATCTTGCCCAATCATGACCTGACCTACCAGATCAGGAGTTCTTTGGAGATTCCATCCGCAGACACCCACAGCTACTCTTGCAAGGTAGAGCACAGCAGCCTGGGAGGGAAGAGTCTGGTCATCCCTTGGGGTAAGTACTCTCAGGAGGAAGAGGGTTGAATATCTCTGTTGTCTCACTCAACCATTACGGTGATGGATGGTGATGAGTCTTTACAGAGATCAAGATTGTAAAGTGCCCCCCAACTCTGGGGATTGGCACCTCGTTTGCAGGGGCATAGCTGCAGTGGTGCAAGGGGGTGCAATTGCACTGGGCAACAAGCTTCAGGGGGCCACAAACTCAGCTTGTCACTAGTGGCCAAAATTTTGAAAACTTTAGTAATTATGAATAACGAATAATTATGAATGTTATATATTATTGGAAAGGTAATTTAATGCAGAATGCAATGAAACAACCCAGGATGTAATATCATTACTTTATCAAACGTGATGGACAAAAACCCAGAAAAAAATATAACCGTCATGTAAAAATGGTGGTTTATTAAAATCACGATTTGTAGGAATAATACTGTTATATATCATTCACAGCACAATCCTAAGGATTGTGCTGCACCACTGCAACATTGTTGCTTCAGTGCTACACCATTAGTGCGGGCAGTACCCCCACGTCGGCACTGATGCTCCCAGACTGGTGCTAGCTATAGTACCAGTCTGGGAGTGCAGGGGCGGCTCTGGGTGGGAAGGAGGGCGGAACTGGGTGGGAGGGGGGTGGGCAGGCCAGCAGTCGGCCAGCCCAGGGAGGGGGTGGGCCTGGGATGCTGCCATTAGGTTGCATCCTAGGCCTCATCCCCAGGCGGCACAGCCCCAATTCGGGCCATGCAGCCTCCTTGGTTCTGCGCCCACGATTTCGCGGGTGCAGATCCAAGGAGGCCATTGGGGAGGCCATTGTGTAAGGGCACCATGGTGTAGGTCGGCGCTAGTGCTATTGGACCAACACAAGCATGTAGCGTTGGGCCCTTGCGCCTGTGAGACTCCGTCGCACTCCAATGGTGCTCTGGATTCAGCACAGGCCTGCTGGCCTGCCTGTCCTGGCGCAGCACAATGCAATGAAACACTCAACGAAACACTCATCTTCACTCTATCAAATGTTATGGCCCAAAACCCCAAGAAAACAAAAATACAACTGTAGCATCACTTCCTGTTGTGACGTCACTTCAGGAAGTGACGTCACTTGTGATCACCCACATGGTCTTGAGGTGCAGTGTAGAAGAGGCAAAGAAAAAGAAGAACACCATACCCTATATAGATAGGGACTAAAAGTCAAAAAGCTTCGAGTCCATAGCCAAGTCATGAGTCCCTGGGTTCAAGTCATAAGTCGAGTGCAAGTCTCTGCCAGGCAGGACTTCCGTGAGACTTAGGACACGAGTCATGGACTCAAGCTCCCACCCCTGCCTTTTTCTGCTTTCCCCCCATCTGGGATCCAACTAGGGACCCAACCCTATCTGACTTTCCAGCACTGATGCAGCTGCAATGCAGCCCCAAGGTAAAGGAACAGGCATTCTCTTACCTTGAGGAGGCCTCTGTGACTGCCTTCCCACTGCATAATGCAATGCAGACCCCAGCGCTGGTCGCAGGTGCTATTCTGAAGGTCCCTGCAGCCTTTGGAAGCCTTTACATAGTGGGTAAAAAGGACAGAGGCACAGATAACAAGGAAAGTAGCAATACTGCCCCTCGCAGATAAGCGAGGTAGCATATACAGAGGACTGGCTGTACTTTCCTAGTACGCTCCAAGCATGCTGAATTATAGAGCCTATACTAACATCCCAACCCTATTCCCCCCCACACACACACACACTGATGCAGCAGTGTCAAAAAGGCTACTGTTGCATCCTGAGGGATGCAGTCATAGAGGTCTCCTCTGGGCAAGGGAACAAATGTTCTGCAGGGATCAGGTCCAGGAAGGGGGATAGGATTCGGCGGCTGCAACAGCCACCAAACCAATCCCAGGCCTGGAGCTAATCTGCCCCCACCCAGTCATCACCCTCCCCACCCCATCCTGCCCCCCACCCCATCTGCCTCCCCGTTGCCTTATCCACACTGACAATTCTGCAAGGATCCTCCAGCATGTAGGACTATTGGCCTGATCTTGACCTCTTAGGGGGAAAGAGGCAGAACAACAACAACAACGATAAATAATTCACACAGCCACTACAAGTGTGACCAGTGTACTCCGAACATGGGGTCCTTCCCAAGGACCTGGGATGTTCAGAGGTATTTCCTCAATATTTGGGCAGCCCCTAAAAAGGCTGCCTTTTGTAGTTGCATAGCTGAGATTTCTGTGAGTTTGAGGGTTTTAAGGACGCAATCCTAACCTGTAGTTAGGCCAGCACAGTTAGGCCAGCAAACTTTGGCTGGCACAAGGGCCACCTTAAAGCACGTTTTGACCACTCTCGACGTCGGGTGTGTGTGTGTGTGTGTGTGTGTGTGTGTGTGAGAGAGAGAGAGAGAGAGAGAGAGAGACATCTGTGTGTTGGCCTCTCTGACTCAGAGAGTGGTCCAAAAATGCTTTACGTGCAGGCCAAACTTTGCTGGCCTAACTGTGCCAGCCTAACTCCAAGTTAGGATTGTGCCCTAAACGTCTGAGAGCCTAAAGAACATTTAAAGGGCCAGTGTCAAAATCTGAGCACTGTATTCCTCTGAATACCAGATTCTGAAATGATGGGAGAGCTTGCCTTGTGTGCAGGCTTCCCAGAGTTCTGATAGTTCTGGCTTCTTAAAGCAAATAATAATTACAAAAGCATACGGCCTAATCCTAGCTGGGCTTTACAACAGTGGAACAGCCACTCCAGAGATGCTGCCACAAAAAGTGGCACTGTTGGAGGTTCACTGCCACAGCCAGCTGCATGCAGGAACCACGTAAGCTGAGGCAGGGGAGAGGGTGGTGGAAGGGGGTTGTCGGGACAGGGAGGCGCAGGCAGGAGGCAGAACAGGAGAGGGAAGGAGGGGGTCACAGCAGCACAGCATGCGCCAGGTACCTTTCCCTGTTCCTCTCCTTGGTTTTGTGTGCCGAATGGCTGGCACTGATCTGCAAGAAGCCTTACCCTGTCATGTCAATCCCTCCTCTCCCTTGCTGCTGTAGCCAGTAAGCAACACCAAGATGTTGCTTTTCCCTGTGAGGATTGGCTAAAACGGTGCAGGGGAGGAGTGATTTCCACTGCAAGGGAAGGCTTCTTGCAACACTTAGAGCTTTGCCCTCCCTTAGATCTGCCTCTGGGCACATGGGGGCGGGTTTCCTTAGGAGTGGGCTGTCTTAAATGAACTCATTAAGTGTTATGTTGATAGCCATCTTGGACATCTCAGATTCAAGATGTAAAGGCAGGCTGGACATATTTTAAACCAATAGAACAATAGCTGAATAATTGGTTGCGTGAAAAAGTGCATAAATCTCTGCTCTCATTCCAGAGAATACGAGGGCATCGGCAGAGGGCCATCGGGTATCTTGCAGCCTGGAAGCAGCGCTAAACAGCAAGAAATATGAAAATGCCTGTTCACCAGAAAACTTGTAAAAAAAAAAAAAAGACGACAACAACACGGAGAACATCCTGTTTTTGACAATATGGAGAACATTCAGTCTTCGGCCTTGATATCTCCAGCTCAAAGGATTGAGGATAACAGTCTGTAAAATACCCTTGCCTAAGGGCTTTGTGGGGGCTGATGCCACATGGAAGGAGATAACACTGAGCAGAAATAACAAATAATCTGAACTGGTCAATTGCTGCTGGGTATGTTTCCAATGCAATTAGTCTTGTTGCTAACTGTCAGATTGCAAGCTAGGCTCAACATATTTTAATACTCCCAAAAGTCCATATGTCATGTGTTGCCTTTGGGTTGATTTTTATGATTCTTGTAATTTTCTGTGCTCCTGACAAATTGCATTCTGCTACTTTAGAAAATTAAACATTTTTAAATACATGCATATTTTTCAAATCAATCTGAAGAACTGCACATATTCCATCACACTATTTAGATTTGGGGAGGAATTTCCCTTGCACACAAAGGCAAAAAATGTGGCTCTGAGAATTCAGTGAACTGATACAGAACAGATCCATTTGAACAAAGGTATGGAACCGGAGGTTAACTACGAACACTTTCCTCTTAGTCAACAGAAAGATGAGAAGGAAATAAGTGAAAGATGGTCTCATCTTACAGAATGTTTTATGGCAGAGCAAACATTCACTTCTTACCAGCTCGAAATAAGTATGCACTTTTATTGTTGTTGATCAGTTCCACAAAGCATCTGTTGTACAAAGCATTGTAAATGACCTGGAGATAGACACAAGCAGCGAGGTGGCCAAGTTTGCGGACGACACAAAACTTTTCCGGGTGGTAAAAACCAGAAGGGATTGTGAAGAGCTCCAGAAGGATCTCTCCAAGTTGGAGGACTGGGCAGACGCATTTCAATGTAGACAAGTGTAAAGTGATGCACACTGGGGCAAAAAATCAAAACTTCATATATAGGCTAATGGGGTCTGAGCTGTCTGGGATCTTGGGGTGCTAGTAGACAACTCAATGAAAGTGTAGACCTAGTGTGCGGCAGCGGTAAACAAGGCCAATTCCATGCTTGGGGTAATTAAAAAAGGGGTTGAGAATAAAACGGCCAATATTATTATGCAATTGTACAAATTGATGGTAAGGCCACATCTGGAGTACTGCATACAGTTCTAGTCGCCACATCCCCCCCAAAATATAGGGGAACTAGAGAAGGTGCAGAAGACCAAAATGATTACAGGCTGGGGCACCTCATTTATGACGAAAGGCTAAAGCGTTTGGGGCTCTTCAGTCTAGAAAAAAGGCACCTGAAAATCAATCACAAGCTACAGGCCATGATGGGTAGTGCAACCTCCATACTTTAGAAGTAAGCTACCTCAGAATGCCAGATGCAGGGGAGTGGCAACAAGATGCAGCTATCTAGTTGTCTTGTCTGCTTCCTGAGGCATCTGGTGTGCGGTACAGGAAGCTGGATAAGATGGGCCTGTGGCCTGATCCATGTGGGCAGGGTCAGCTCTAGGAGTGACCGGGCCCAATGCAAGGCATTCCTGTGGGGCCCCCCCTCACCAAGAAAAGTGCTTGAGATGCCGCATGCAGCAACTAGAAATAGTTGGTGGTGACATGATGACATCACCGCCAACCAGTGGCATTTCTACAGGGATGGCAAAGCTCTAAGTTTTGCAAAAAGCTTTACCTTGCCGTGGAAATCACTCCTCTCCTGCACTGTTTTAGCCAATCCTCACAGGGAACAGCAACATCTTGGCGTTGCTTACTGGCTACAGCAGCAAAGGAGAGGAGGGATTTACACGGGAGGGTAAGGCTCCTTGCAAAACTTAGAGCTTTGCCATCCCTGTAGAAACGCCTCTGCCGCCAACTGCCCCCAGGAGGCCCATTTTGGGCTGTTAGGAGGCAGGGCCAGGTGAGAGGGCCCAGATTCAAGCTGGTCTGCTCACCCCACTGACCTACAGCCCATAAGATCCCAGCTGCAGAAGGAGGCGATCTGCTTGCTGTGCTTGTGCCGCCCCCCCCCCCCGAAGTGTGGGGCAATGTGATGACATTGGTCACATTGGCTTAAGGCCGGCCCTGCATGTGGGGCTCTTCTTATGACATCGCTTGCTTCCTGCTCAATGCACTTTGCTTTTTCGGTTCCCCAATATTTGTTTTTCATCTGCCACCACCCTAAAAGTGCTTTAGAGATAGTCAGCTGGTTAAAAATGTGACTTAATGCGTGCGCATGTGTCTGCAGGAGTGTGAACGGCTGCTGTCTCGAGTGGAAAACTACACTGCAATGGGGAGGGCCGCTTCGTCCCACCTCCGACGCTTTTCTCGTCCTTTTTGCGCAGCAGGGTTAAGGGGCTGAAGTCCTTTCTGGCTACGTGGCCATTTGCGGTGGGAGAGTCCGCCCTCCCTAAGCTAACGGGGTTACCAGCTCGCTTCTCCTGCAAAGGCAGCCTCTCTGGCGCGACAGATTTCGCAGGCGGCCAGCAGAGGGCTCCGATTGTTTCCGAAAGAAGGGGGGCAGAGCCGTCGGCCTCGTCCTCCCCGCGACTCGGAGGAGCTGCGCTTCTTGGGGAGGGATTTGGAAGCCCTGCGCGCAAAGGCTTGGAGCTGGCGTCGCGCGATCGCCGCGCCTTCTCCTGCTTCCAGCTCCTTGCGTACGACGCGGCGAGCCAAGACCCAGGTCTTCAGCGGCAACCCCCGTGCCCGACTGAGGTGAGAACCGATCCCCGGCCGCGGCAGCCATTAACTTCTCTGCGGCAGCTGTAGAATGTGCGGGCCGGAGACGTCTTCAGGCCGGGGAAAGGTGGTGGTGGTGGGGAGAGACTGGGGGAAAGAAATGCGCAGACCAGGCGCATTGATGACATGTGGCGGTCGGAGGAACCAAAGCTGATATAAAAGGGTTCCTTTCCTGCATTGGCTTTGCTCTAGAAGTCACTACGAGGCATTGAACAGGCACCACGTGTCTGTTTTAGACTCCGATATGTACGTACCTATGTGTGGGTGATCGATAGAGCAAAGGAGAAAAGAAGGGCAGCTGCCTCTTTTCTTCCACACCCAGGCTGGCATATCCTTGTGATGTCCCACATGTGATGCCCTTGTGATGTCCCACGCTCTGACTAGGGCTGTCTGCCTTTATCTTTATCTTCCCAACAGCCCTGGGAGGAAGGATATGGTTGAGGTCAGGACTGGCCTTAAGCCAATGTGACCAATGTCATCACATTGGGCCTGGTGCTTCAGGGCCTCTCGGACCAGCAGGGTGAGCATATTGCCTGCTGCTGCAGCTGAGATCTCTATGGACTGTAAGTCAGTGGGGCGAGCAGAGCAGCTTTACCTTGGGCCCTCCCACCTGCCCCTGCCTCTGAACAGCCCCAAATGGGAAACCTGGAAGCAGTTGGCAGTGATGTCATCATGTCACCACCAACTATTTCCACATGCCATGCTTTGCATGCGGCACCAACAGTGCTCTTCCTGATGGGGGGGCTGCAGGGAGGGTTGGGAGGAATGCCCTGCATGGGCCCCGCCACTGCTAGAGCCAGCCCTGGTTGAGGTATAATAGTGACTCTTGTATGGACACTCATAAGAACATAAGAAGAGCCCTGCTGGATCAGGCCAAAGGCTCATCTAGTCCAGCTTCCTGTGTCTCACAGTGGCCCACCTGATGCCTCAGGGAGCACATGGGACAACCACATAGCTGTATCCCATTGCCACTCCCCTGCATCTGGCATTTCAAGGTAGCCTTCTTCAAACGTCAGAAGGCGTAGCCCATGATGGACTTTTCCTGCAGAAATCTGTCCAGTCTCCTTTTAAAGGCACCTAGGCCAGATGCCATCACCACCTCCTGTGGCAAGGAGTTCCACAGATTAATTACCCGCTGGGTAAAAAAGTATTTCCTTATAGCTGTTCTCACTTTCCCTACACTCGATTTTAGTGGATGTCCCCCGGTTCTGGTGTTGTGAGAGAGGGAAAAGAGCATCCCTCTATCCACTCTATCCATCCCATGCATAATTTTATACATCTCAATCATGCCCCCCCCCAGTCCCCTTTGATGTCCCCCTTCAGGCACTCCATGAATGTTCTTCTAGCTGGTTGCATAGGGATTTGTACCTCAAGTCTCATTTTGCATTTCCTGAAGCTGTACTTCAGATGCAATTCCCACATTGACTAGAGCACTGGTTTTCGGCCTTTTTCACCTTACGGCACACTGATAAAGTGCTAAAATTGACAAGGCCCACTGCACTGCTGGTGGGGTGTGTGTGTCTCACATCTCCCAATGGCCCTATTAATAAATGACTCTTAAACCTGCGGACCATTTGTGGCACACCAGCGTGCTGTGGCAGACTGGTTGCAAATGGCTGGATTAGAGCATACTTTGGGCTTTAAGGGCACAGTCTTAACGGGGAATTAGGTCGGCACAGTTAGGCACAAGGGACACCGTAAAGTGCGTTGGGATCACTTTCAGAGTCAGGAAGGATGGCTCGCATCTGTGTGCTGGCCTCTCTGACTCCAAACATACTTTACGGTGTCCCTTGTGCTGGCCAAACTTTGCCAGCCTAACTGTGCCAGCCTAACTCCAGGTTAGGATTGCACTCTAAAAGAATTTGTTTCTGTTTTCTGGCATCCTTGCATGTCCTCACATACACTGAAAGTGTGGGGTTTAAAGCTCATGTGTGACATTTTTGTGTTCCTTTTTGTTGACAATACAGAACAGTGACTTGCATCAAAATTCTTTCTTTTTTTCCTCCCAGCTCTTGATGAGATGTTGACCAAGGGCAAAGACGAGAACATTAAGCAGGATGGTTGCTTGGTGGAGGACAAAGCTAGACATTCTCCCTGCTTGGAGGAGTTGGCAGAAGTAGATAAAACTGTCATGTCAGGAGAGCATGTACTTAAAAGGAAACATTTGTGTTCTGATTGTGGGAAAAAGTTTTGCCGCCGTTCAGACCTTGTTCGGCACCAGAAACTGCATAGTGGAGACAGACCCTATACCTGCACTAAATGTGGGAAAGGCTTTGTTCAGAGCACTCATCTGATTGCACATCAGAAAAGCCATACAAGAGAGAAGCCATACATCTGCTCTCACTGTGGGAGAAGCTTCAACCAGATCTTGAACTTCAATAGGCATCAGAGGACCCACTCTAAGGAGCCACCCTTCAAATGCTGCGACTGTGGGAAGACCTTCAACCGCAGCTCAAACCTGATTATGCACCAACGGACACACACAGGAGAGCGGCCCTATAAATGTTTTGATTGTGGAAATAGCTTCAGTAGGAGTTCAACACTCATCACACACCAGAGAACTCATACTGGTGAGAAACCATACAAGTGCCAGGATTGTTGGAAAAGTTTTGGCAGGCGCTCAACCCTGGTTATGCATCAGAGAATCCATACAGGAGAGAAGCCTTATAAATGCCCTGACTGCCCGGAAAGCTTTAGTGTGAAATCTGGTCTTCTGAGTCATCAGAGAATCCATATGACTGAGAAGCCCTATTTATGTCTGGAGTGTGGCAAAAACTTCTGTCGGAGTGCAGACCTCATTATTCACCAGAGAATCCACACAGGTGAAAAGCCATATAAATGCAATGACTGTGGGAAGAAATTCAATACAAACTCTCACCTCCTTACGCATCAAAGGATTCACACTGGAGAAAAACCATACAAGTGTCCTGAGTGTGGGAAAAGCTTCTCTTACAGCTCTGTACTTGTAGGCCACCAGAGGGTCCACACAGGAGAAAAACCATATGCGTGTGCTGAGTGTGGGAAGACTTTCCGTAACAATTCACACCTTATCACCCACCAGAGAGTACACACAGGGGAGAAACCTTATGAATGCCCCCAGTGTGGGAGAAGCTTCAGTGTGAGTTCAAACCTTATCAAGCATCGGAAAATCCATGAAAGAGAGACCTCTTCAAAATGTTCTGAGAAGGAATGAGAGCTGATGCAGCCCTTACATCTATCAAACATGCAAAATTCCTGCATTTTGGAAACTTTTGCTTGAGCATCAAATATAGTTGCAGTAGAGGAACTAGAAAAGAATGTATAACTTATCCCTAGTGCAGAAAGATCTCATTGTGGAAATTCCTGACAAATAATGTTTTTCTGTAAAGAGTTGCAGTTGAGAATATGTAATAGCCACATGTCACGTTGCATCAAGAAAATCCAAATTTTGTCCTCAAAATGTATTACTAAGTTTATTTGTACCTGCTTCTTGTTTTGCCTTATTGTTTTGCTCACATCCAGGTTTTTAGAAGTATTGTGGCACCAGAGAGAGATAAAGGAATGATGAGAAAGAGCATGGAGAGCAGGTGTGGCTAAGCAGCTAGGACAAATGACACAGGCGAACACAGGTTTTGCTGACTCAGACCTATTTCTGGGTATATTTGGGGTGCTGATTCCAAAATTGACAGGCATCCGTTTTGTCCCATCGTGTCTAGTTTCGGAAACGTGGAATACCCGCGTGAATGGTTCAGACAGCTTCCTCGTGGGGAAGGCTATGCCATCCTGCGGGGGTGGGGGTTAGATTTTGGATCTCCTGCATCACCCAGGAGCTGCAAGCAATGCTCGGAAGGTTCTGGAAGGCTCTGAAGGTGTCAGAGTGCAGCCAGGATGAGGACCACACATTGAAAGGGAAACATCTAGAGAGGGTTCTGTGAATTGTACATAGAGCAATAGTTGTAAAAACCCCAATTGGAAAAAATGGGGTTTATGAACAGCCTGCCAATGTAAGCCGCCTTGTGTCCAGTGAAATCTGGAGTAAGGCGACGTAAAAATACATTAAATAATAAATAAATAAAATATGGGGAGAAAGGGGGTGCTTAGCGACATCCATAAATCCCACCCTTCCTCTCAATTGTAGCCAGATTGTTTTGGCAGTCTTGTCAAACAGTAACTAAGGTGACTGTGCCCCTCTGCCCTCAATCTCATCGCAGTAATTAGAGCACTGAATCAGGGCGCAATCAGCTGGCCTGCCCCATATCCAACGCAGGTTTGGAGTGCACTGGGGCCTCCGTGGGGCAAGGGGACAAACGTCTGCTTACCCCGGGTAAGTGCCAGCTGCCCCAGTGGGCTTGCTCAGATCTGTGCAGAGGCGGATCTACAGGGAGGGCAAAGCTGTAGGTGTTGCAAGGAGCCTTACCCTGTCATGTAAATCCCTCCTCCCCCTTGCTGCTGTAGCCAGTAAGCAACGCCAAGATGTTGCTTTTCCTGTGAGGATTGGCTAAAACGGTGCAGGAGAGGAGTGATTTCCACTGCAAGGTAAGGCTTCTTGCAAAACTTAGAGCTTTGCCCTCCCTTAGATCTGCCTCTGGATCTGCGCCAGCTATTTAGCAGGCGCAGGTCCAAGCATGCTGTGCAACCCAAATCGGGGCTGCACGACCCAGGGAGGGAGGGGTGGATGCGGCTTAACAGTTGCATCATGGGCCACACACCGTTCCCCAGGCCAGGACATCAGCATCATTTTATCAGTTATGTCCGGTTTTATCTGCATGCCTAGTCTGCAAAGCTGGGCCATTACATTCTCCACTGCCTGGTCTGAGGATATCTTCTTCACCCCAGCACAGTGTCTTTTGTAGTGGCTGTTGCTGGTGGTGATCTGCATTTTTTTTTTTAAAGATTGTGAGCCCTTTTGGGACAGGGAGCCATTTATCTTTATTTTTTTTGCCTCTAAACTGCTTTGTGAACTTTTTATTGAAAAGTAGTATATAAATACTGTTTGACTAAGAGTGCAATCCTAACCTGGAGTTAGGCCGGCACAGTTTGGCCAGCAAAGTTTGGCTGGCAGAAGGGACACCATAAAGTATGTTTGAACCACTCTCAGAGTCAGGGAGGATGGCCTACGTCTGTGCGCCATCCTCCCTGACTCCAAAAGTGGTCCAAACATACTTTACGGTGGCCCTTGTGCCGGCCAAACTTCGCTGGCCTAACTGTGCCAGCCTAACTCCAGGTTAGAATTATGCCCCGATTGATTGATTAAAAAAGGCCACTTTCTCAGTGGACATTTTGTTCATGGCAAAACCACTGTATGTGTTTTCCTCTCAGGCAACCAGGGAAGACTATTGTGTGCCAACTTCAGCTTTCCCAGCAGCAAAAAACAAAAACCATCCAGTCTTAGTAGGCCTGTGGTTCATTCTTATGTTCAGAAAACCAGCTCACCTTTAACAGCCCAATCTAGTCCCTCACCCTTGATGATGAGGCAGCCAACCTGATGGAAGACACACTGCATCCAGTGGTGTCAGGGTGGTGGTTGAGTGATCAGAAGGCCATCCAGAGGTAAGTAAAGAACTTGCTTAAGCTTTCTGGCTGCTTATGCGTCTCCTTGGACCCACACCAGCTATGTTGCTGGCAAAAGTCCAAAGAAGGAAAGAGGGCAGGGCAGGTTGAAAAGCAAGAGATAAGATCTGGCATAAGCATTGCTCACTGAGGTCCCCTCCCCACCAGCCCACCCCCTGCTCTCTCCCCTGCCACAGAATGCCCCAAAGTTCTCCACCCCCTCCGCCAACTTACTGAGACCAACATAACTTCTAGGAGCCGCTGACACACTCATCGTACCTCTGGCCATTTGCAGCAGCGGCCTGGAAGCACGCAAGGATGTCCCATCTTTTGTGTCACCACAATAGAAGGATTCAAGGTGGAATATGAATTCCAGCAGCACAAGGCCTAGATAGGACTGGACCATAAGTAGGGGTGGCTTTTTTTTCCGGGGATCAACACAGAACGCCAAACAATGAGAATTTCTACATAAAGCGAAATTTAGATCAAATCGTGAAATAATACCACTTGTGCTTATTTTTTGACACAAATGTAGATCAATTTCACAAAAATGACACCACTTTTGTTTATTTTTGACACAGTTTTGAGGCATCCACATACAGTTTTCAGCAAGGGATCAGGAGGCGGAGGGGCAGAAATAGGAGGATGTTTGCTTAAGGGACGTGGTGGCGTAGCGGGTTAAACCGTTGCTGCTGGGCTTTCCAACCGGAAGGTTGGGAGTTCAAGACTGTACAATGGAATGAGCTCCCCTTGCTTGTCCCAGCTTCTGCCAACCTAGCAGTTCAAAAGCACCTAAATGCAAGGAGATCAATAGGGACCACTTCAGTGGGAAGGGAACAGCGTTCCGTGCGCTACGGCGTAGAGTCATGCCGGCCACATGACCACAGAAGCCTGTCCTCGGACAAAACGCTGGCTCTACAGGCTTTGAAACGGAGATGAGCACTGCCCCCTACAGTCGGTCACGACTAGACCATTCGGTTGTGGGGAAATCGTTACCTTTGCTTAAACCAGGAATACACGTATTCATAGTTCACAGTGCATGCTGAATGATTTTAATGGTATGTGGAAGTAGGAAGTAGCAGTTTCTTGATACTCCAAGCAGCAACAAGAGTGCAACTCCGGCTTGCCTTTGTAGGGTCATTCACCCTTCTTTATTGCACTGTTTGTACAATTTGCAATAAAAATTTGTATAAAAACACAACCAGCCTCTACCTCTCTGGTTGGGAAAGGAAGAGGGGAATGAAGCAGAAGAGGGAGAAGAGAGTCATGGGCTAGAACAGCAGTCTCCAAACCACAAACTACTGTGTCCAGGGAAAGCCTCCCCCATCCCAAGAGGTGCAGATCATTCTCTCTCACAGCTGCTTCATTTTGCAGGCAACTGGTTGCAGGGACGCTCTGGGCATTCGTGTCTATGCCCAGTGTACCGCTGCACAGCCTTCTGGGATACCCAGACATAGACACAAATGCCTAGAGTGCCCTTGCCAGTCAATTGGCTGCAACATGGAGTGGTTATGAGACAGAACAATCAGTGCCACTTGAAGCTGATGCCAAGTGGCTTTCCCGGATGCCAGATCTGGCTGTAGTTTGGAGTCCTCTCTATCATTATTCCTTTTCTGTTCCCCTCTTTTTTTTCCAATCCAGGAAGTGGAAGGAGAAACAGTGAAGGTGAGTTGGCAAATCAAGTTTGGCGCTCCATCAGTCTGCTGCCTGAGGCAACAACCTCAGTCAGCCGCATAAATGAGCCTGGCCTGAGCATGAGTACGTGCCTCTGCATAGATGACTCGAAAATTAATTGCTTGATTCAGAACGCGGATTTAGAATGTTGCCTAAATCCACCTGCTAAATCAAGGAGATCACCACAAAGGGAAGTCAAGCTGGGAGGATATATGAGAGAATGAGCTGTAATGAAGTGCCACGTGGTGTTTTACTGTGTGAACTCACAGACAATGCACCTGACCCTTGTATTTGCTGACCTGGGAGCTTTTTCTGCAGTTCTCAACCCCAGGCTCCAATAGCAGCACAATCTCCCAGTTTTCTGTAGATCAGAATAATGATTCTGTAGATCTGAATAATGAGGGCGCTTGGAAAAAGCTCTTGCAGCACCTCATCCCTTTCTATCTATGCGTTGGGCTTTGAGGGCTGAGTCAAACATACAAGTACGGTAGATCTTTTGATTTCTTAGTTCTTTCTTTTGTCACTTGTAGCCAAATGTGTGAACTGCAGCCTTGGAAAAATGTATTATTAGAAATAGGTGGAGGAAAACTCTAGCTGATCTGTAGACCCTTGTTTGTGCATGCTTAAGACCACAAGAATAAACCAACATATGATGTGGCCCACGTACTGAAAGGTCTGGAGACCCCTGCTCTATGTCATGCTTTGCAACATCACTTCATGCCAGTTTTCTTTTAAGAAAATCCCTCACCGACATCCGAGTGCAGGCAGTCTATGCACAACGATCTGACAACACTTTTGACAGCCCAGGATACTAACAGCCCAATTCAAAGGAGGGCGGAGGTGATTTAGGGCACCATCCTAACCAACCTCCCAGCACCGGGGTAAGGACAATGCAGCTCTGAGATGAAGGAACAAACATTCCCTTACCTTGAGTTGGCCTCCATGACTACTACTCCACTGCAAAATGCAGAATATGCCCCATTGGCACAGCTTTGTCAATGCTGGAAAGTTGGTAAGGATTGTGCCCTTAGACATAACTGATAAAAAAAAACCCTGCTTACTGCCCTGAGCTCCTGGAATGATGGGCAAAAGTGTAACGAATGATAATTTAAAAGTGTCAATTGTAGAAGAGAAGCAGTTCAGGAATAAAAGTGTGGCTCAGGGGGCTTTTGATCTTCCTCCTAACTCTTCTCTATTTTCCAGAGAGCATTCTTCTCATTCATTCACTTTTGCCTATGTATTTACAATCGGGGGTGTTACTGTAAGGCAGAAAAAGATCTACGCAGCACTGCTGATTTTTCACAGTTCCTTAATGGACGGCACGCAGGCCCTTTTACCTGAATCTCTTTTCATAAAAATAACTGCTGCAGAACCAAGGGAGGTTTTCAGTTTGAAGCGACGCTGCAGCCTTGTTGCCCAGAGAAAGGTTAGAATCAAGATGGTTCTTGCCAGACACAAACCTCATTCCAGAGAAGCGGCTGCTGCTTGATCTAATTCTTAATCCGTGTTCTGATTTTGTAGAAGGATCATAGCCAATGATGTCATTCAGGGGGAACGGGCCAGAACGGGCGTTCCGGATCCTAACGGGCTCCGTGGCTGGTTCCGGGTTCCCGACAAGTGCCAATCAAAAGTGAGTTCCTGTTCCTAAATCATTTGAATGACACCACTGATTCATAGCAACCCCCTCTCTGCCACCATTTGCAGAGCTGGGGCTGAGAAGAGGGAGCTGTTCCTCTGTCTTGTTTGGCAAACAGCGGAGCCCTCTGCTGGCTACTGTTCACTGCACAATCATTGCATTGGCTTGCAAAATGGAGGTGTATTGTCAGGGCTGGCCTTAGGAACTGCTGGGCCCAATGCAAAAATTTTTTTGCAGGGCCTCCTCTACTCACCAGGATGAGTGGCAGTGCCAGGGCACCCAGCGGCAGCAGCATCGCCAACTGCTTTGGGGAAGCCATTTATGCCAATCAGACCCAGGAGTGGGTGAGCGGGAGGGAGGGCTGTCCGGTGGCAATGCTCTGCTCGTCACATTCTCCTCTCAACCCCTTGGCATAAAAATTCCATGCCGGAACATCCACTACAAAGTGAGGTGCCACCGGCTGTGGCTGCTCTGCTCAACAACCCAGTACAGGGCCCCTCCGGACACAGCCCTAATTTGGCCATATTGGTCAAAGTGCCTGAAGGCTGGCCCTGTGTACAACGAGCATATTGGCTTCAAGATGCCTTTAAAAGGGGACGAGACAGATTTCTGGAGGGAAAACTCCTTCGCAGGCTACATGATGGGTAGTGCAACCTTTTGTTAGAAATAGGCTACCTCAGAATGCCAGATGCAGGGGAGAGGCAAGAGGATGCAGGCATCTTGTTGTCTCATATGCTTCCTGAGGCACCTGGTGGGCCACTGTGTGATACAGGAAGCTGGATGAGATGGGCCCTCGGCCTGATACAGCAGGGCTCTTCTTATGTTCTTATTTGAATTTCATACACAGATGGGCCTGCATTATGCCATTTTCATCTGCCCACCCATCTGGTGGGTCTCTGAACGCATCTAGAGGGTTTTCTGAGGCCCACAGAAGCTGCACGCGACCGTCTCAGAATGGCTATTTGGGGGGGGGGACCCACAACTTGCGGTTTCCTGGGGGAAACCAGAAGTGATTTTTTAAATGCCTTATCAGGCATCCCATTCTGAGGCCTGGGAAGCTCTGCCAAATTTGTTAAATCTGTTATTTCCTCCAACCCTTTCCTCCTTGTGGGCGGCAAGGAAGAGAAGTCCTGGGTAGGGCAAGTGTCAGAAACTGAAGCTGAGCCTTATATATGAAAAGTGCAGGCTGAGGGGACAGCCCAGTCCAGCCCCACGGCACACAGCAAGACCATGCATTTATTCCAGACGTGTGCACCCAGGGAAGATGCAAATCCTGTGCTCTTCCCTCACTTCCAGGGGGATTAGGGCCATTTCACTTAGGGAACAATCCTAACCGGGAGCCAGGCTGGCACACGTCCCTTGTGCCAGTCTAGGAGTGTCACAGACAGTCTCAGACCTACCATTATGTCTGGGGGAGCATCATGTGTGGCACTCCTGGGGTGGGAGGAGGGCAATGAAGAGGCGAGCGGTTTCAGCCCCCTCACCTGCCCCTGTCATTGTGCGGCTCTGAAATGGAGTCTGGCGTGGCAGCGGAGCTGCACACGGGAGCAGGGAAACAGAGGTGGGGACCGCCTCCTCCTGTCCCTGGGCAGTCCATTGGCTGGGTCTGCAGCTGGTCAGAAATGCGCCATAGAGCGCGTTTGGACCACTCTCAGAGTCAGGGAGGAGGGCCCATGTCCGTGTGCCAGCCTCCCTGACTCCAAGAGTGGTGTGAACGCCCTTTACAGGGCATTTGTGACACTCCTAGGCCACCCTAAGGGACTTGTGCCAGCCTAACTCCAGGATTGAGCCCTTAATTCCATGGGAAGGTGGTTATCAGGGCACGTGGAGGGGCAGTTCCAAGAAACCGTTCCCGATGCAATTAAAAGAAATGCCCCAAATTTCTCCGGATATGCAAGGAGACACTAGGAATTACACAGTCCATGAGGGTACACACCTAATATTGCATGGAGCTGATCAGACAGGAAAAAATTGTGCCCAAACAGGCCCCTGTGATGTTGAGAAATGGCTTTTAGAGCGCAATCCTAAACTTACCTAAACTGCGTAGCAGGCTCCCCAAGTGTCGCAAATGTTTCGTAAAACACGTTTGTGGTGACTTGGGAGCAGGCGGTGCCAGCATAACAATGTGCGCCAGCTGCTCCTGCCAGATCCCATTCCTATGCCGCCTGCATTTGCTCTGGGGGCCAGTGCTGGGAGGAGTGCTGGGGAGAGAGGTAGGTCGGAGGGTGGAATAGGGGTGTTTTGGGTAGAAATGTAAAATTTCCAGAAATGTTGAAGCTCGGAAAAAAACCATTTTTTTTTCCAGAAAAATTTTTGGGGGGGAAAATTGAAAAAAGAATGCTACATTAGCACTTTTTTTCCTTTTCCAGATTGAAAGTCATTCTGTTACTTTAAGAACATAAAATAGGACTATGGACAATTTGACTTGGCATAAAATCATCACAACTAGCATATTAAAAATATAGTGGATCCAAACAATTATTACAAACAGAATTTACCTTTTTTTACAATATTTATTTGTAACTGTAACAAATGGAGCAACCATCTCCTGAACTGTTTGCTAGTTTATGTGGAACAGACAAAAAAAACCCTCCACAAAACAATTCTTAAACATCTAGAAGTAACACTTATTCGTATTTCCTCCCCATAGTATTAAAATAAAATAAAAACATTCTCATAAAAAGAATTGAAGGGGGGGGGAAGTGTATAGAAGGAAGTGGGACTAAGTTTCAATGAATGGGCATGAAATTTAATCAGAATCATTTTCTGAGCTGTAATTATCAGTATCAGTCTCTGCTTCTGCAGCTACTCTGTTGTGCCTGTCATTATCACAGTTATTATGGACTTCTAAAAACTGAAGGTTTGCCCGGATTGAAACAAGCTTCTCTACCCTTTCACACGTCAGTTTATGTCTTGATTTAGTGTGAGTGTTTCCAAACATAGACCAGATTCTTTCACATGCTGCAGAAGATGGAGGAATCTGAAGAAGGCGAGAAGCAAGAGGAGTCAGAGGCTGTGTTGTGCAAAGACCTTGCCACCATGTTGCAGGGGGAATATGTTTGGCAGAATCCCAGATTGCATTCCTGGACCAAATCCCTGAAGATGTTCTATATTCTGCAACATTTGAAAGTACCTTCCCAACATCAAGTCCTAAATGTGATGCTTGTTTTGTAATCCAGTCAAATGCAGTAACAGTGCTATCCTCACTTATATTTCCACCTTTGAATCTTGGATCCAGCAGATTTGCAGCAGCATGAATTGGATGACAACAAAATTCTTCCCTTTTTTGAATAAAATCTTTCACTTTACTTTCTTCTATAGTTGTAAGTGGAGATATACTGAGATTTTCAAAAACAGTTGTTTTTATCTTGGTCATTAGATAAGGCATTTCTGACAAAAGCGCACTATCTGATTCAGATGCAGTGATTGCTGCAGCAATTGGCTTCAGAATCTTCAGGGAATTTTGCAGCTGAACCCAGAAGACATCCTCCTGATCAAGAACAGTGTTTCTGACACTCCTGGGTACTTTCAGATCTTCAACCATTACTGTTTCTTGAAGAGCCTCTTTGTTTTTTAGTAAACTTTCAAAGGAGATCACCACTCCAGCCCACCGAGTTTTACTACAGAGCTTCAGTGTCACTATTTTCTTTGCATTTTTTTCTACTTGCTTCTTCTTGAAAACTGCAGCTACAATATGAGTTCCTTTTACGTGTTTTATAACTTCTTTTGCTCGTCTATAGACCATTTGAAGGGTGTCCAGTTTCATAATATCGTGAAGAAGCAAGTTTAGCCCATGGGATGCACATCCTATTGCAGTAATATGTGGATACTTATCCATTATGATCTCCCATGCTGCTTTCATATTGCTGGCATTGTCAGTCAGCAAAGCAAATACTTTACCACTCCCAATGTTCTGTAGGACTTCACATATTTCACCGCTGATATACTCTGCAGTATGTCTGTTCTCTCCTGTTTCAATGCTTTTGTAAAAAACTGGTTGAGGTGTGGTTATAACAAAATTTATAATTCCTTTTCCTCTCACATTTGTCCATCCATCTGTAAGTAGTGCAAGACACGGTGCTTCATTAATTTTTCCTTGCACAGATTCCATTACACGTTCATATTCCAACTCCAAAAGAGGCTTGCTCAAAGAATGTCTGCTAGGCAAATGGTATGATGGTCTTAATAATTTCAAAGCTTCCTGCCAGTATGTATTTCCAGTTATGGAAAATGGTGTTCCAGAAGAATATATTGCTCTTGCAAAAGCTTGATCAATTTTTTCCTGATCTTCAGGTGCCGTCTTGTCTACAAATGCAGTTATTGAATAATTTTTGGATGCAGCTGTCCTCACTATCTGTTTACTTGAAGATGCTGCTGATGGGACAACTCTTTGTGTTGCTGCTGCTGTTACACATGGAGTAGAAAGAGGACTTCTTGAACGAGAACGATGAGAAAAACTATGTGCATTTTCATCATTGTGGTCCTCTTCACTTAGATCCATGAAGGATTTCTTAATATCTACAGGACACTTGTTACATACAAGAATGTGTTTTGTCATCCTGGTAGCATTTGGAAATGCATATTTCATCTGACAGTATTTGCAAATCACATTTTTCTTCTCAAAAGAACTTGTAATGTGAAAATGCCTCCATATGCTAGATGTTGGTCTCACCATTTTCCTGAGGGGAGTAGGAAAGAAAAATAATTCAATGGCTAGTTTGCAAGGAGACACTAATCTATGGTTGTGGGTGGGGGAAGAACCAGATTAGTAGTAATTAAATTATTTACACAAAGGTTTATAAAGATAAACTAAGTAGCTAAATGATTCAGTTTTCTGGATTCAGATAAATGTAAACTCTTACCTTTTTAAATTAAGTATATACTTTCAGGTCCTTTGTGTTGCTCTGTATTTTCTTCCAAAATAAAATAGCCTTCCAAAAGGCTAAAGCCTTTGACTGTGTGGATCACAACAAACTGTGGCAAGTTCTTGAAGAGATGGGAATATCAGACCACCTTATCTGTCTTCTGAGAATGACAGAAGTATGACAAGGCTGTATACTGTCACCCTGCTTATTTAACTTGTATGCAGAATACATCATGAGGAAGGCTGGGCTGATGACTCACAAGCTGGAATCAAGATTGCTGGGAGAACTATCAACAAGCTCAGATATGCAGATGATACAACTCTAATGTAGAGATGTGGAATTTCTGGAAATTTTGAAGCTCGGGAAAAAACCCTGTTTTTTTCTGGGTTTTTTTTTGGAAAAAAATGGAAATTTTTGGAAAAATTGAAAAAAATGCTACATTAGCATTGTTTTTTTTCTTTTCCAGATTGAAAGTCATTCTGTTACTTTAGGAACATAAAATATGACTATGGACAATTTGACTTGGCATAAAATTATCACAACTAGCATATTAAAAATATAGTAGGTCCAAACAATTATTACAAACAGAATTTACCTTTTTTTTAGTTTATGTGGAACAATAAAAAAACCTCCACAAAACAATTTTTGAAAATCCAGAAGTAACTACTATTCATATTTCCTCTCCACAGTATTAAATAAAAATAAAAAGCCCATTCTCATAAAAAGAATTGAAGAGGGGGGAAGTGTATACTGTAGAAGGGAGTGGGGCTAAGATTCAGTGAATGGGCATGAAATTCAATCAGAATCATTTTCTGAGCTATAATTATCAGTATCAATTTCAGTCTCTTCTTCTGCAGCTACCCTGTTGTGTCTGTCATTATCACAGTAAAACATGAAGGCCAAATTACTTCAAACTAGGGATAGCCGGAGGTAGGTTTTATCAGTATTTTATTCCATCTGCGCAGAGGGCTGCCTCGGAGTCTCACGACTAACTTCCTGAGGACCAGCCTCGAACAACATATTACAAGAAATTATATACTTGAAATTACGCAGGCATCTCATAGGAAAAGGAGCAACATTATAGGTCAATGTAAGGAAAACACAGGGCGTTACTTCCTACGTAATTAGAGAAGGATACAGTTTCAATTTAGAATACAATTCGATCGCTAGATGTCAAACTGACCCAAACTCACTTGTAGTTTACATTCTCTCTCTCTCTATCCTTCCTGGCTGGCACAATAGAGAGGCGCCATCCCAAGGACTCTTTGCCCAAACTTCTTGAATCTTGTTTCACCCCAAGCAAAGCAAACTTGTTTACAGAAGCGGATGCAAAGTCCTAACCTTCAAGCTGGGTTCTAACCAAACGCTATCCTGCGCTGCCTAAAGCATAAGCCAGTACAGAAGCAGACAAGCATATATTTTATGAGACACTAAAATCGTCCTGTAACAACAGTTATTATGGACTTCTAAAAACTGAAGGCAAGTGGCACTTTTCCAAGTGGTGTCCCTCTTATATTTAGCAGGGGGAGAGTAATTGTCCCTCTTCACGCCAGCTCAGTGCCTTTTTCTAGTGGCTGTTGCTGGTGGTGTTCTGCATTTTTTTAGATTGTGAGCCCTTTTGGGACAGGGAGCCATTTAACTTTATTATTATTATTTGCCTGTAAACCGCTTTGGGAACTTCATGTTGAAAAGCGGTATATAAATACTTTTTGATTGATTGACTTTCAGGTCCTTTTGGTTGCTCCGTATTTTCTTCCAATGCTTTGAGGCCTAGCGAAGAAGACAGAACAGAACCAAACATACCCACCCACATGCAAAAACAAAACTGAGACCTTTTTCTTTTCTTGTGACAATAGCAGCACCTCCTAAAGGAAGACATGCATCTTGCTCTTGCATTGGAGAGTTCAGTTTGTAACCTAGGACTTGCTTGTCCTCAGTGCACAGAAATTAGAATAATCTGATACCATACCATATTTTTTAGAAATGATTTGGAAAACATTTGAACACCTTGTCTTAAAATATTTTATTCATCATGTTAAAATAAAATATTCCATGATCAATTTTTTTTCTTTTTTCAATTTTTCAGAAAAAAACAAAAAAGGCTTCAGGAAAAAAAATGAAAAAAAACCCGTTTCCCCCCAAATTTTTCCGTTTTTTTTTTCTGGGCCTTCACATCTGTAGTTTTGGGACGGGGGGGACACGCTGGGGGTTGACCAGGCCTGGAATGGGAGTTGGACTGGCCTAGGCCACCTAGGCCATATCCTAATCCCCTCCCAAGCAACCAGGCAGACTGGACTGGTTGGATTTATTTATTTATTTACTGCCTTTCCTTCTCAAATTGCTTTTTGGATATTGCTCAAGGCAGTTTATATAGGCAGACTGCCTAGATCCAATAAAGACCTTTACAATGTGTACCTAGAACCCAACTAACATGACAAATGATATTAAAATAACAAATGGAATGGCTCCATGAAATACGAGCGTTCGTTGTTGGTCTCCAGTGATTTTCCAGGAGCTACAGCACTAGTGTAATTCCACATGTCACTGCAAAACAATGTGGGACTGGGGGGGGAAAGAATTTTCCTAAAGATAAACGTGAAAGATAATGCAGTATTTATGTGTTTGTGCTGTGCACGCCTTTGAATCCCTTCCAAAATTGCACAACCACCTTGAAAAGCTCTTACAGCTTTTTTTACAGCCTGGAGCCTACCCATATTTACCCAGAATTAAGTCTGCTGGAGTTCAGGAGAGCCTTTCTCCAGGAAGTGTGAACATAAGAAGAGCCCTGCTGGATCAGGGCCAAGGTGCATCTAGTCGTTTCTTGTATCACACAGTGGCCCACCAGAGGCCTCGGATAGCCATCAAGACATCCATATCCTGTCCTCCCTTGCATCTGGCATTCAGAGACAGTTGACTTCAAGAACCAGGAGGTTGAATATATACCCATCATGTCTTGTAACCTGTGCTGAACATCTCCATAAATCTGCCAAATCCCCTTTTAAAAGGCATCTAGATCAGATGCCATTACCACATCCTGCAGCAAGGAGTTCCACAGATTAATTACACACTGGGTAAAGAAATATTTCCAACTGACCCAACACACACACACACACACACACACACCATGTAACAATCATTTATGGATGCATGTAATTTTTTTTTTAAAAAACCAACACATTTCCTAGACTCTCATCTACACCAAGTGCCATTACCACATCCTGTGACCAGGAGTTCCACAGATTAATGGCACACTGGGTAAATGTTTTCAACTCACCCAAGATACACACATACCCATGTAATACTCATTTATTGCTGCACGTAATTTTTTTTTAAAAAAACCCACATTTCCTAGGTTCTCAAATAGACCAGGTGCTATCACCACATCCTGCAGCAAGGAGTTCCACAGATTAATACATGAAATGGGTAAAAAATATTTTCAACTGACCCAAGACACACACTACTTATTTACTGATGCATGTAATTAAAAAAAAAAAAAACACCAAAAACGCGTTTTTTAGACTCTCATGTAAGAACATAAGAGCCCCACTGGATCAGGCCAAAGGCCCATCTAGTTCAGCTTCCTGTATCTCACAGTGGCCCACCAGGCGCCTAAGGGAGTTCAGCTGACAACAAGATACTTGCATCCTGTTGCCACTCCTTTGCACCCGGCATTCTGAAATAGCCTACTATTAATGTAAGGAGATTGCTCAACCCATCATGGCCTATAGCCCACGATGGACTTTTCCTCTAGAAATCCACCCAGTCAGTCCCCTTGTAAAGGCATCTAGGCCAGATGCCATCACCACCAGGTGCTATCATGTAGACTAGGTGCTATCACCATATCCTGCGGCAAGGAGTTCCACAGGTTACTAAATAAAATGGGTAAAAAAAAAAACTATTTTCAACTGGCCCAACACACATAACACGAGACACTCATTTATTGATGCGCGTGATTAAAAAGCGCGCGCTTCCTAGACTCTCCGCCACCCAGCAGGCGCTGTTGCAAAAACCGTTACGTGCTTGCTGCAAAACAACCCGCAAATCCCCCGGCGCTTCCCCCACTCGCCGGCCCGCGTGGAAGGAGCCGCCGCGTGTGTCACAATGAAGCCCTCCCGCAGCCGCGTGGCGGCGGAGGCGCTCGCCTGGTCTCTCGGGCTGTGGCCAGCAGAGGGCTCCGATCGCTGAGCAGGAGGGAGCCCCGCCGGTCCTCCCGCTCTCTTTCGCTCGCTCGCTGCTCCGAATCCTGCACCAGCGACTGCATCCGGTCTCAGCAGCTGCTCGGCCACCATATTGTGGATTTGTTGCAGCCGCCGCCAGAGGAGGCCTCGGCTCCGCTCTCCTGGCGGGAGGAGGGCGAGATTGTCTGGGGCCCGATCCAGCGCCAGGCTCTGCAGCCGCCGGGCGCCGATCACGGGGAGGCTCCGGGTAAGTTTTGAAACCCACCCAAAGGACCCACCGGGCCACAGCAGCGGCCACGACCCGCAGGGAAGCTGCGGGCAACGGGGTGGGGTTGGAGGGCGGAGCAGCCTGGGATGGGGGGGGGCGGCGGAAGAAAGAGGACAGGGCACCCCAAGAGGCCGTGCTGGAGCCTCGCCTTTGTCTCTTTGGGAGTAGCCGGGCTGCCCTGGGGTGGAGGAGGGTGAGCATGGAGGAGGGAGGGGGGTCGCCTTGCAAAGTGCACGGAGTCCACAGCTCTCTGATTGACCAAGGCAAGGGGCGGGGCAAAGCTGCAATTCAGGAGACCCAGATCTTGGGGGAACAATTCCCCGAAACGAGGAAAGAGCTGAGGGTCTTGGTGGGGGTCAGGCTTTTGTGTCGCTCAGCAGCCACTTCCGGTGTTTTGGAGGCACCTCTTTTCTTCCTCCCGTCGCGCAGGGGGGAAGTTGGCCGTGGGAGGCGATGAGTCATAAGAGCCGCTGCAATGATGGCATGCCCTGGCCTTGGAGCCACACATCCACGCACGCCCGGTGTAGTGGTGGTGACTCTCCACCAGAGCTGAGCGGAGGACCATTGCCTGGTGGCTGAACAGAGCCCCAGAAGCTGTCGCTGCCCCTGGAGTTTGAAAGGTCTTCGTGTAGGTATTCGTGGAGTCCTTACAACGCCTCCTGTCAGATCTCCTTGATCCGCCTGATCACCCCCAAGTTGTGGTGGTTGAGAGCTCATGGGTTGCTTAAGGCTGCCTACCTAAGGATTTGATGGCCGAGAAGAAATAGGAAGGGGGGAAAGAAAGTAAGTTATAATAGTACGGGGAAAGAAAAAGTTAGATGATTGTGGCGAGACTGTATGGTTCGGACATTGAATGAATTGAGACCAAGAGTGCATCTGTGGCTCGGCTTTCTGTACTGTTGGTTTCAGAATTCTGTCCTACAGGAGAAGTTCCTTTGAACCAGCTCTAGGTGAAATAGGGAAGTGGATCTGTGCGTTCCAGGAGCTTTCCAAAAGGAGAAAGTCCAGAGTTTGGTACAATGAGTGTAAATGGGGAGTTAGAAGATACAAATCAGAATTGGAAAAGCAGGATGTTAGGAGAGAATAATAGCACCTTGCTGTTCCCTTCATTCTTTTTCTTGCTTCTCCCTTTTATTAATTCTTTATTACTTTGTGCTTCAGCGCCCTCCCCTTTAACCTGTATGGTACAGTCTTTGCCATGTATTGCTGTCTTGTTTTGTAACAGTTTAAGCCTTTATAATTCAGTCGTGAACTCCTAAAGCTAGTCTTGTATTGCTGGTCATAAATAGAACTCCTGTGTTGATGGGTGCCTGTGAGCTCACCAATTTGACTGTCAGCAGAGGCTAACTTGTTTGTTATGGCAGGGACTTTAACAGGCAACACCCTGTGTGATTAAAGCCACATCAATTGCCACATTAAAGCAATTACTACTCAATCCTACGCATGTTTGCTCAGCAGTCTGTCTACCTTTGCTCAGTGGGACCTGCTCCTGGAAAAGAAGTTGGGTGCAAGCAAAACATGTGATTGCACTTAAGAAACTAAGCCTGCATCAGGATGCAATCCTAACCCGGAGTTAGGCCAGCAAAGTTTAGTTGGCACAAGGGCCACCGGATAGTATGTTTAGACCACTCTTGGAGTCAGAGAGCCCAGCACACAGACGTGTGCCATCATTCCTGACTCCGAAATTGGTCCTAATGCTCTTTATGGTGGCCCTTGTGCCAGCCAAGCTTTGCTAGCCTAACTGGGCCAGCCTAACTCCAGGTTATTATTGCGCTCTCTGTGCTTTGTGGCCTCCCATTTGTCAAAATGAGAGGACTTCCCAATCCTGCCTAAACTTGATTAACTTCTCCCAGGGTTTATGGCGTTATTTAAGCCCCCCCCCCCCAGTTTTTGTTTGATGGCTGCGGGCAGTCGAGGTTGACTGGCTTTTTCTATTGTCGGTTTGCAGGTGTTGATCACTTTTTGAGAATTTGGCTCCCAGTTTAGGGGAGAAAAACTGAGAAGGAGCTTCAAGAGTGATCATGGAGGAAAATGGCGAGGATGTGAGTTCCCTTGGTAAGGATCTCTTCTCTTTCAGTGTGAAGTTTCCATTACTGGTTGATGTCTTATTTTTTAAAAAGAATTGTTCCTACAGCAGCTGTGGGACTTGTACTATAACAGCTTCTTGCAGGTATGAGCCACCATTCCAACAGATTGCCTTGGTGATTCCTCCTGCAACCCACCCTAGCCCCTGCTCTTATTTCCTGCGTGACTCTTAGGGCTGGGGGTGGGTGTCAGTCCTCGGGATACATTTCCATGACAGTTTCCTACACTCTGGTGGAGTACTGTAGCCAACAACTACAGAGAAAATGTAGAGTAGTGTAGAGAAAATATTCCTGATGAAAGAGGCAAGAACTTTTTATGAAAGGGAAAGCCAGTCATATGGGTTGTATGGCCTAATGATCCCTGATATTGTGCATCTGATTCCCTGAATTAGAACATTGTGAATGTGCTCAGTTATAATACAGATGGAAGGGATTGTAGGAACCCCGCAGTAACAATCTTCCCTAGCAGTGGCATCATAGTGACTGAAGCATAGGTGTAGCTTCTCCCATTGTAGCAGTGTCAAGTACAGACATGACCCTGGTCTTCTGATCCTTCCTTATGCAACTTACCTGTCTAGTTCCATATCCTGGTTGCTCCCTTTCCTGCCACCGATTTATCTGATGAAATCTACTGGACTTTTAAGTCCTGCTCCATCCCTTCGCCACACAAATATGGACTTCACCTGTGAGCGGAAAATGTTCCAGCCTCTAAAATGTTAACCGTAGCCATGTCCATCTAGCCCAGCGGTCTCCAAACTAGAGACTGCTGCATCCCAAAAAGGCCCACCCCATCCTGACTGACGATCAGAGGCAGATCTAAGGGAGGGCAAAGCTCTGAGTGTTGCAAGAATGTTGCAGTTTCACATCTCACAGTCCAGAACTGGTTGAAACTGGCAT
>JAJKFI010000004.1:1240121-1336827 GCA_029204185.1 Lerista edwardsae
GGTATCCGAGCCTCCAACTCTGCTATTATTCACACAAATACACAACAAAGAAGCCTTACCCTGTCATGTAAATCCCTCCTCCCTTGCTGCTGTAGCCAGTAAGCAACGCCAAGATGTTGCTTTTCCCTGTGAGGATTGGCTAGAACAGTGCAGGAGAGGAGTGATTTCCACTGCAAGGTAAGGCTTCTTGCAAAACCTAGAGATTTGCCCTCCCTTAGATCTGCCTCTGCTGACGATTACCATTCTGCCACATTTTGTCCAAGCTGCTCTGTGCACAGGGGACACTCTGAGCAGTAGCGTCTGTTGCCCAGTGTCTCAGAAGGCTGTGCAGCAAGATGTCAGGGCAGATGTGACTGCCCAGAGCGTCTGTATGCATAGATCAGCTTGGATAAAATGCAGTGACATGGTGAAATGGTAATCGCCACTCACGGGGCAGGGTGGGGGGAGGGCTTTTTTCCAAAGCTCAGATCCAGCCCGTGGACTGGGGTGTGTAGAGTTACCTCATCTTGGCCAGAGAAACACCCAAGAAAAATGTATGAATGAATCAAGCCCACTTCTTTGCCTGAAGGAATACAGTGGATGTCACTTTCTCACATGATGCTACATAAGAAGAGCCCGGCTGGATCAGGCCACAGGCCTATCTAGTCCAGCTTCCTGTATCTCACAGTGGCCCACCAGGTGCCTCAGGGAGCACATGAGAACAAGATGCCTGCATCCTGTTGCCACTCCCCTGCACCAGGCATTCTGAGGTAGCCTACTTCTAACGTAAGGAGGTTGCACCACCCATCATGGCCTATAGCCCACAATGGACTTTTCCTCCAGTAATCTGTCCAATCTCCTTTTAAAGGCACCTAGGTCAGATTACATCACCACCTCCTGCGGCAAGGAGTTTCACAGATTAATTAGCCGCTGGGGAAAAAGGTATTTCCTTTTATGTGTTCTAATTCTCCCGAGACTCAATTTTAGTGGATGTCCCCTGGTTCTGCTGTTGTGAGAGAGGGAAAAGAACATCCCTCTGTCCTCCCCATGCATAATTTTGTATGTCTCAATCAAGTCCCCCCTCAGGTGCCTTTTTTCCAGACTGAAGAGCCCCAAACACTGCAGTCTTTCTTCATAAGGGAGGTGCCCCAGCCCCATAATCATTTTCGTCATATGTTTTTGTGTAGAGGCTGGATTGACAAGGAAAAGCCCTTGAGAGATGCCGGTTCAATAATCTGAATCCTCTGTAAAACCAGAGAATGTTGGCAAAGTTGAGTGGTGGCCCTTTATCCCACGAACTGTTTTGCTCCAGCCTCTGTTGAGCTGGTTGCAACCTGCCCAATAGCTTGGGGAGGGGAGGTTCTCATAAGAATCCATTCAGCTATACAGTAAGCATCATGTCAGTTGGCTTCCCGATTTCTGAGAGTACCGAATGAGATATATTCGGCAAATGAGACTCGGCAAATCTCAGATCCCAACACTCAGGCAGAACACGGCACCCCTCTTCAGGACTCCCACGTCCAGGGCTGTCACATTGCTGCTTCTGGCTTACCACGAAGCTTCTGGCACTCCTTGAGACGTCTAATTTCACGCATCACCTAATTGAGCACCTGACGATGAATCATGTTGCATTCTGTCTTTTTTTTCCCACCACCACCAACGTTGCTTTGACCTTATTCCCAGTAAAGGAAACAAAAAGATGGCTATGTCAGAAGATTCTGATCTTCATTATCGAAACCCAGCGAAAGTATAATGGTCACCCAAGGGTTAATTTATACAGCTAAATCAAGACAGGAGGGTACTTGGTCATCCGCTCAACAGTGAGGAGGGAGACCTAGCCTAGTATCAACCAGCCTCATTGAGACGTATTTTAAACCAAGGGCTAAATGTCCAACAAAGATGATTATGGAAAAACCATTTGACTCCACTTTCCAGCCCTCAAGGCTTTCTTATCACCAAATCTTGCCTGACAACAAGCTCAGGCTCCGTAGTTAACCCTCCCTTGCCCACAGATGCTACTCACAACTGCTGGCATTCTGTCTCGTGTTTATCATCATTCCCCCCCCCCCACACACACACACAACATGATGCTTAATGCCTCATTTCAACTGGGAATGCTGGTAGCCTGAACACATTCCTTTGACAAAAGAGAAAACCACAAACAGAGCCGTTAATAACAGTGGCAGTTACTGGCCATAGTTAGAAACCTTTGGCGGTCTGTGAGGTTTTGCTCAGCTGTTGTTTTTCGACGTACTTGCAGCATGCGCATAGTTCAGTTTAAGCCCTCAGCCAAAGCTGTATGGCCCTGGTAAGTGCCGTAACATTGAGTTCCCGGGGTTTGCGTGTGTGTGGAAGCGGTACTTTTATGCAGATTTTTGAAACGCCTTAAAAAAACAACTTTGGTTCTGTCCTTTAGTATTACTGTCCATTTCCTGTTTGTTCTAGAGCAGCGATGGCGAACCTATGACCCGCGTGTCAAAGGCGACCCTCCACGACATTTTGGGGGACACAACAGCGGTCACCAACACCTGACAGCAACTGTGTTTGCTTTACTAGTATTTCGTTTCAGTATTTCGTTTCGTTACTAGTATTTCGTTAAGGTCCATCGTGGGCTATAGGCAATGATGGATTGTGCAACCTCCTTACAAAGGTGGAGGGCTACTGGTACCGGGTGCAAGGGAGTGGCAACAGGATGCAAGCATCTTGTTGTCTCATGACTCCCTGGGGCACCTGGTGGGCCGCTGTGAAACACAGGAAGCTGGACTAGATGGGCCTTTGGCCTGATCCAGCAGGGCTCTTCTTGTGTTCTTATGTTCTTATGTTTTTTAAATGAAATTATTTGACATGTCTTTACATAATAACAGAGCACCAAACGTGACCGGACTGTTTTGTTTTTTTTAATGAATTTGTATTGTTTCTATTTTGCTGGGGGTGGGGGTTAACACACCAGCATAGTCAAGTTAGATATTGTCTGACTTTTTTTGACATGCTAAAAGGTTCACCATCGCTGTTCTAGAGGCAGCCTCTTATGGGTGGACTTGCTTGCCTGTGTTGGTCAGTATGGAAAGATGCCGGTTAAGGCTGTGGTTCCTAAACTGTTTGCCACAGCTCCCTAGCACACCGTGGCAAACTCACAGGAGTGGCAGGGGATGTGCCTTATTAGCTCATAAGGAGTGCCTTATGTAATAAGGAGTAATAAGGAGTGCCTTATTAGCTCTCCTGGACGCTGCCACCTTGGCTTGACTAAGAGCGCAATCCTAACCTGGAGTTAGGCCAGCAAAATTGCCGGCATAAGTGCCAGCATAAAATGCGTTTGGACCACTCTCGGAGTCAGGGAGGATGGTGCATGTCTGTGTGCTGGTCCAAACATGCTTTACTGTGTCCCTTGTGCCGGCCAAATTTTACTGGCCTAACTGTGCTGACCTAACTCCAGGTTAGGATTGCGCCCTAAGATTGAGAAGTCTTGTGTGGTTACAGCCCTGAGAGAAGGGCACAGTGGCCACAAGTTGGGAATGTCTGCCTTTTAAGGGGCAATGGAGCTGGGGTGGTAATTAATCACCTTTCCTCATTAGGAGAGAGGTGTGTGCTTGGCTTTCAGTCAGGGAAATGTAGTTGCTTGCAGTCGGAAGACTGTTGCTCTTCTGAGGTATTTGTCAGCGTTTTCTCAGCCAAACTGTATATTTTCTTACGTAGAATAGCTACACCGCATTGTTTGAGCTCAAAAAAGAACCACTCCAGGTGGTAAAGTGTTAAAGCACAATCCAAAGACAAATTAAAATAAATGACAACAGCACAGGAGCAGCAGATGAAATATCCTGTTATGAAAATTGCCACAAAGAACAACCATTTAAAAAAAGAACTAAAAAGCAAGCCAAAGGTCCGCCTGAAACAAAATCCTTGAGGAGGTGGCTCAGCCAGAAAGGGGACTGTGCAGATCATTGGAGGCAAGGAGTTCCAAAAGCTGGGCTCCATCACTGAGAGAGCCTCCTTGCGTAGTCATAGAATCATAGGGTTGGAAGGGACCTACTACAGTACAAGGTCATCTAGTCCAACTCCCTGCCTGTAGCAGGAAATCCCCCTAGAACCTTTTGGGCTCAGTGTGTCAAAACATTGGACTCTGCTAGTGTGTCAAAAAAAAAACCCCAAACAAAAGACACATTATATTTATTTAAACAAAAACTACAGTCCAACCATGTTTGGTGCTTTGTATTATATAAAGAAACACCTCATACTTACCAGAACGAAAAATGAGTAAAACAAATTCAGTTTTTGTCAGGCGTTGGTGAGTGCTGGTGTGTCACCCCAAACGCGGCGTGTCACCTTTGACAAGCGTGTCACAGGTTCGCCGTCACTGCCGTCGACCATCTCCAGCAGGTGCCTGTCAAACCTCTGCTTGAAGGCCTCCAGTGAGGGACAATCTACCACCGCCCTCAGCAACCTGTTCGACTAGGTGTGCCTCCAAGCGAGAGCCGGGCATGCCACAGGTAGGCCTGACTGCTGCCTACCTTAGTGGCCAAACAGGATCCCTTTGGACTCCGGTTGCATACTGTCATCATGAGAGGGTCTAAGGGGGGGATATATATGCTTTGCACATATGCTTTGATATACTGTGATTAAAGAAAGGAGTTTTAATTAATCAAATCACACACACCCCATTGCTTTGTATAAGCTGGAAAAATACAAACCTCTGTGTGCTCTCAAAAGCCCCTGATATGAAGCTTTCTTCTCCAGATGCTTATGCCCGCTTAGGCTTCTCAGTCCCCCAGATACAGACAGTCCGGGCAATACTGGCAAACTACCAGACCCCAGCGCCCAGTGTCTTGCCTGTATGCCACAGGTCTCCTCCTGGAGCTTCTGAGCAGAGGGCCTTTAACAATTGCCCGTCCTCAGCCCGACAATCCTTAGTTGTTGGCCAGTTTAAAAAAGCTGGTCAGTCCAGGTATCAGTCCATATGTTAGTTTGCCAAGCCAGTCCGTTATCCAGTAAGCCAGTCCGTTATCCAGTAAGCCAGTCCCTTAGTCAGTTCGTCAAGCAAGTAAGTCTGATATGATTAGCAAAAGCCCTCCACTCCTTCCAGCATTCTCTCCTCTCCTACAACCCACAGCTTCTCTTTCCTCCAAGTGCTCCTTATATCCCTGACACAAGCTCCTAAGTAGCTGCAGCTGTGCAGCCCAGCCTCTGCTACCTCCCTGGTGTTAATCCTGCATATACTTAGACCAAGGGTCCCTGTCAGCACCACCTACTGCCTCCTCGAGGGGATCTTCCGCGCCTTCAATAACACTCTGTGACTTTTTGAAATAAGGAAGTTAGCCCTAGACAGAAGCTGACAGCATCGCGCCTCTGGAAAAGGGAAGTTACTAATATAGCCGTAGCTGGGCAACGCAAGCTACAGCAATATGCTTAGGCATACGTAAAGGCAATAATGTAATGGGGAATTTCCAGCTAGAGTTTGCAATAATAAAAATAATATGCCAAAACCTGCAAGATTCATGTATCTAAGTAAACACGTGTATTAGAAACTGTTGATAACACAATGTACCATGATACATTGATACATGATAACCATTGATAACACAATGTATCTGCTGCTATAATGAGAAATGCAAAATATGTACAATGATGTAATGGATAAGGGAAAATCCCTTTTTGCCTATAAAAGCTAGAGACAAATTTTAAGCAAACGGTACACTGGCTTTGAGACATGGAAGTCTCACAGTTTTACCCAGCACTGCAGGCTGAAATAAACTACTTGGAGCTCTTGCAAAAGATCTGGAGGTCTGCTGTTTCATTTTTGGGTAAGGCACAATGCGGAGGCGGGTGCCTATCAATCAGAGGTCCAATTATGCAGGAAAGTCCATAGCACCAAATGCCAGGCTTTGGTTCTAGGGATGACTAGACATTGAGGTGTTTGCTTGGGTTTCAAAGTTCTTGTGTCGGGTGAGTATGTAAAATTTGGATTGCTAAGAATCTGGCATGAGAGGGAGAGAAGGAAAAAGAGAGACTGTGATCAGCTTTCATGGAGTGGATATTCTGTGAGTGCCCTTAGATGGATCTTTTTTACCAGTATGCTCCCCTAGCCTGTCACGTATCTAGAAGCCTTCCCCTCTAATTTTGTCTGTTTTTCTTTCCTCCCTGAGCGGCCTATATTTCAACGGATGGCAGCTACACAGGTGAGTCATTGTTCTTCTGCATGGCAGTCAGGCCAGGTTAAAACCAGGAGTGTCTATAAACCTGCTCTTTTAAAAAGCTGTGATTGGAATATATTATGCAAAATTGGGTTAACATATTTTATTTATTTATTTATTTATTTATTTATTTATTTATTTATTGGATTTATATCCCGCCTTTCTGCCTGAAGGCACCCAAGGCGGCATTACAACAAAAGAAACAATAAAAACAGAATTTAACGTTAAAAACAATTTAAAAACAATATTAAAATACAATTTAAAATTTTTAAAAACAACAAGCCCCATGGATCATAAGATGTAATCAAGATATTAGCCTGTCAACAGTTAAAAGCTTTTTGAAATAAAAAGGTCTTCAGCCCCCGCCGAAATGTTAACAAAGAGGGAGCACTTCTCAATTCGAAGGGAAGGGTATTCCAAAGTTGGGGGGCCACCAACGAGAAGGCCCTCTTCCTGGCCGCTGCCCCTCTCACCTCTCCTGTTGGCAGCACAGTCAGAAGGGCCCCCCCCCAGATGATCTAAGAGTACGGGTAGGATTATATGGAAGGAGGTGGTCCCTCAGATACCCCGGACCCAAGCCGTAAAGGGCTTTAAAAGTCAAAACTAGCACCTTGAATTGGGCCCGGAACAGAACCGGCAGCCAGTGTAGTCACTGAAGCAACAGCTCAACAGAGTCAAACCGATGTGCCCCAGCAACCACCCGAGCCACCGCATTCTGTACTAGTTGTAATTTCCGGACCATCTTCAAAGGCAGCCCCACGTAGAGCACATTGCAATAATCTAATCTGGATGTCACTAGGGCATGGGTCACTGTGGCCAGGTCCGCGCAGCTCAGGTATGGCCGCAGCTGGCGAATCAGCCGAAGCTGAGCAAAGGCTCCCCTGGCCACCGCCGCCACCTGGGACTCCAGTATTCCACTGGGAATACTGTATATCCTTTTGTCAAGGGTTTAAATGTGGTGGAGATTAAAGAGGGATGGATCTTAAGGCTGCTTCACACGTTACGCTAGACACGTGTATCGCCCCGTCGTCACGTATCTTTTTTGTCGCATGTCGGAATGCAGACTACTCCCGTGTCATGTTCTTGAGGTTACACGTGTTTTCTTTGCAGGCCAACTTGCGGGAACAAAGATGTGAGATGCGTGTCTCTTGTAACGTTTGGGTGAGGCGCACATGTCTCAGCGGGGGAGTTGTCAGCGTGGTCATAGAGTGCGCTGGTCAGAGCGCCCCATCTCTCTATCCGCGCTCTGTCAGTAGGAGTGTCTTTATTACGGCCCCTCCCCACTAGCGCTCCCCAGTGGCCCAAATCAGTGCAAAGTGTCCTGCTGCCATTGTAAAATTTCCTGCCTGCCAATATCTGCCGGGGCATCCTTGGAGCACACCATGTTGTCTGATACCCTTCCAGAGACCGTGCCAATGCCGAATCATGGCACGATGACAGCGTCTTCGCAGGGCTCTTCCTCCGCCACCAAGTCACGGCGCCAACCCGTCTGGACCGACGAGGAGACCCGGGCCTTCATCCAGGTGTGGGGCGATGACGCGGTGCAAAGTGCCCTGGCGTCCAACTACCGCACGGTCGCGCAGTTCCAGTGGATAGCGGATGAAATGCGAGCCCGGGGGTACAACCGGGACTGGGAGCAGTGCCGCGAGCGGGCAAAGGTGCTTCGCCGCGGCTTCAAGGAGATAGTGGATGGAAACAGTAACGCCGGGCACGGCCGGCGCGTCTGGCCATATTACGAGGAACTCAATCGCTTTCTTTGCATCAAGCAAAACCTGGTCGTGCCGCGGCTTTCAGGGAGCAACGCGCGGCCACCTGTGGACCGCCGACGCCGGGAGCACAGGGAGACGCAGGACCCTGCCTATGAGCCACCCTCTTCGGTGGGCAAGAGTGACAAAGGGACTTTTGAAGAACCCGATGGAGACTGTTTGCTGTTGCCTGAATCGGCCGGCTCCCAGCAGAGCGAGACCAACATGGACAACCAAGTGGCATCTCCAGCAGCAAATTCTGACATCTCGATGGATGGCAGTGCTGGCCCCGGCACGCCCACAGACCCTCTGCCATCCAATGACTCCATCTCTGGTGAGTTTGCTTTGGCTTTCCAGTGTGTGTGTCATGTGGGGTGGCTGTGGTCCAGCGATCCGTGGGCTCCAGCTATCCAGGGGCTTCTCGACCATCTCTCTTTGGGTGGCTTGGGGCTGGGAGAGATTCTTTAACGATCTTGTTTCTGAGGGATGAGCAATTGATGCTAGTTCAGAGCTGAGACTCTTTTAGGGTGCAGCTTTCATTTCTAGGACAGTTTAAATGTAGTCAGGTTCATTGCCCCTTTAGTGAAAAAGTTAACACTTGAAAACGGTGTGATTCCGGTGTGCTAACATTTCAGAAGCTAGAGCAGGGCAACTCAGACAGGGACAGACCTTCTTTTCTCTGCGTAACCCTTTCTCCTGTGACCGATGGAAAAAGACCTGTATCCTAACCAGCGATAGGATCTACAAATGAACAAGGGGAACGCTGGGCGGGATGTAGGCGGGACTTCCGCTTAGGTGGCAGCCCGTCCGTAGCGTTCCGCAGCTGCCCTGGCCTTGGGGGGGCTCCTGCTCACTGCGGGGGACAGATGAGGGTCGTGCCGGGTGCCTGGGCGAGCAGCGGGGGGTGCGCTAACTGGGGGCAGCCCGCCCTGAGGCCAGGAGAGCTGCGGAACACCACGGACAGGCAGCCAATCACACGGAAGCCCCGCGTAAGTCCCGCCCAGCGTTCCCCTTGTTTATTTGTAGATCCCATCACTGATCCTAACCAATTTTCCAGCACTGACCTAGCGGTGCCAATGGAGCATGCGCTGCATCTTGCAGTTGGGGAGTGGCAGTCATGGAGGCCTCCTGAAGGTAAGGGAATGTTTGTTCCCTTCACTCAGAACTGCATTGCCCTTCCACTGGTGCTGGAAGATTGGTTACGATTGTGCCTGATGTTCAAAATAAGCATGCATATGTACATCCACGTAGAGTCACTAATGCATTCAGGTTGCATCTGTGGTTTCAGTTATCCACGGATATCGTGGATACTGGGGTGCCTATTGAAAAGACAGGGGAACGTTAAATTTACCTTGTTGCAGCAAAACCACTGATGTGCCCCTGTCTTAAAAAAGGCGCCCACAATATCCACGGTTTCAGGTATCCACGGTGGGGTCCAGACTGGAACCCCAGTGGATACCGGGGCAAGCCTGTACATCTTCTGTCACTTCCAAGATTTATCACCTGCAGAATGTTACTGTGCCTCATTTATTAGCCCCGTTTTCCGACGTTTGTCTTTTCAGCACCAAATCTGCGCCCTCGACCACTGACTGCGGCGGAGCGGATGCGAAACCTTCGTTGTCGGCAGAGAAAGCGGAGGGGGGATACCCTGAAGGAGCTGATGGAGGTCACCTCCCAGGCCACCAGCGAACTTGTCCGGACCCTGTCCGACCTCACCCACAAAGAGGTGGCCTCCTTTGAGCGCGCCTACAAGGAGGATCTGGCTGCCCGCAAGGATGAGATGGAGCAGAGCGCCGAGGACATTGGTAGGCTCGTCAGCGCTCTGGAGTCGAGCGACCAAACTCTGAAGGAGCAGCTGAGTAGCCAGACAAGCGTTCTGCAGGGCATCCTGGAAGTGATGAAGGACATACGGGGCAGAACATCGTACAGCCCTCCCTACCCGTCACAGTATTATGATTTCCCAGGCCCTAGCATGATGAACACAGCCGGCACATCCTCAAACGGCCAAGAGATGCCGTGCCCGTCCCCTTCCAGCCTTGCGTTTTCTTCCCAGCAGTCCGCTACCAGCAACGGAGACGTCTCTCCCAGGAAGCGGATGAAATGAAACCACAGAACAGGAGAGGCGCCGCTCATTGAGGGCACAATCCTAACCTGGAGTTAGGCCGGCACAGTTAGGCCAGCAAAGTTTGGCCGGCACAAGGGGCACCGTAAAGTCTGTTTGGACCACTCTCGGAGTCGGAGAGGCCAGCGCACAGACGGGCGCCATCCTCCCCGACTCCCCAAGTGGTCCAAACACACTTTACGGTGGCATTTGTGCCAGCCAAACTTCGCTGGCCTAACTGTGGTGGCCTAACTCCAGGTTAGGATTGTGCCCCCAGTCTTCTTGCGAGAAACCCTCCCTCCAGCTGTTCTTTGTTCTTGTTACGACATTATCTATATATATTGCTTTTCTTACCGCCTTTCTTCTTGCGTAGTTAGAGATGTGTTTTCATCACATTTACGTGTGTCTACACAACGTTACGTTGTGGAAATGGCTGCCAGCAATGTACATTTAGATTTATTCTTATGAGTTTGTTCGTGTGGGTGTGTGTTTTTATTTTTAGCATCCCTACATTAGTTTCCCTTTCACCCTTGTTTCCAGAGGAATGCAGTGTTTGCTGTAAACGTTTTTAAAGACACTTAACACGTGACCGAAGTACCTGTCAGAAGGTAATCTTTTAAAAGTAATAAAGCGATACACTGTTGTTCCAAGTTACTCAACGTGTCTTAGATAGTATATGCAGATGTCTTAAGAATTGCCGCCCTGGACCAAATGGGTGGTTCATGTCTAGTTGAGCGTTCTGTTTTCAAGAACTGCTGCCTAGATTTCCCAGAAAAGCGCATGGCAGGGTAATGGCAGGATTCATTCTCTCGGCAAGTCTGAATATCGGGTAGCCCTGAATGAATGAATCTTCTCTGCAAAAGGAGACTGTGCTAATGATGATTAGTTGCCAGTAGATCTGTCCTCGCTGCATTTCTCTCATTCTTTTAAAAAATAGCCATTTATGCTAGTGGTCATCACGGCATCCCATGGCAATAAATTTTCCAAGGTTAAATCTGTGTTGTGTTTTGAAGCACTTTTTTTAATCCCTCCAAAATCCGTGTGTGTGTGTGTGTGTGTGTGTGTGTGTGTGAGTGAGTGAGAGAGAGAGAGAGAGAGAGAATAATCAAACTAGATGCAAGTGTGTGTGTGAAAGAGACTCTGCCCCAATCACATTTAGAGCACAGTCCTAATCTGGAGTTAGGCCAGCACAGATAGGCCACCAAAGTTTGACAGACCCGTATGTTGTTTGGACCACTCTCGGTCAGAAAGGTCAGCCAACCTTTGCTGGCCTAATTGTGCCAGCCTCACCCCAGGTTAGGATTGCACCGTTCAAGTGTGTACGCGTGGAGGCAGGGTCATTTAGAGGAAAAGGAGCTGAATCTTCCCCATGCCTGCTACAGCCTCTCTCTCTGTGCCCTTTGCTGTAATCCAAAGGGCAGTGACAAAGTTTAGTACTTCTTACCCACATGGTGATGGTGTCTAGTCTAGTGCCTTTTTGGCAGATTTGTGGAGAAAAAGTGCAGTACAGGCTACAGGCCATGCTAGGTGGTACAACCTCCTTATTTTAGAAGCAGACTACCTCTGAATTCCACATGCAAGGGAGTTTTTTAAGAAGATGCAGGCATCTGGTTGTCTCATGTGCTCCCTGAGGCATCTGGTGGGCCACTGTGAGATACAGGAAGCTGGACTAGATGGACCTTTGGCCTGATCCAGTGGGGCTCTTCTTATGTTCCTTCCTGTCTTAGGATCCCTTGCTTGCCCCATTTCATAGGTGGTTGGGGCAGCACCTGTGTTCAAGCTAACCAGTTAGTTGCTGTTGTATTCTTATCATTTGTATTTTAATGTTCTTACCCTGCCTTCCCACAAATGGCATCCCAAAGTAGCATTGAGCCTTACACTCCAAACAGAAACGTTGTGTGCTTGTACGTGGAAACAGACCTCGACTTGCCACCACATCTTGTTTGGCCTTCAGATGTCCTTGACCACTAGCTGTTCCATCCACCCTAGTTGCCATTATTTTGGCACCATTTGGCATGCCGTGCAAGGAGCACCGTGGTTGCGAATCAATAAAAAATGCTTTCAGGTTCTGCAGGCCTGTTTCTAGGGCAACTATCTGTACAGAAACAGAGCCACAAAACCTGGAAGAGTCTCCCGGAAGTGACATCAGAAGCGGCGAAGAAGACCACAGGAGTTGGGTTACCGTGAGAAGAAAAATGTCCTAGGTCCCAGTTCAGCTCTAGGTGTGTTCAGGCAGTCTCTGCTAGTTCATTGGGGCCCAGATGAGCATTGCAGGGTGCATGTGCCTTGCTTGAGCAGAGGCAAGCAGGAGCCAAGAAAATTAGAGCACTGTTGGTCTACCTTGAAATTGTTTAGAACAATGTTATTCAAACTGTGGGTTGGGACCAACTTGGTGGGTCGTGACCTGATGTCACGTGGAAAGCTGAGAGCAGCCATCTTGGAAACTGCAGACCTTACCCGTGCTATATTCCTTTTGTGAGTGTTAATAATTTGAATTTTCAAGTGAGAGTTTTTTTATTTTGTTTTTAGTTCGGTGCATATTTTGCCCTAATCCTGCTTTCTGTCAGGGATGTTTCATGGTTGTACAATTGCTGCAGTCCGAGAATGCCAATTTGCATTTCAGGAGTGTCATTTTATTATGTTACAATGGCAGTACTTCCTGCTTGATGATGTCACTTCCTGCCACAATACCACTTCCAGGTTAATGACATCACTTCCGGTGGATCCCTACACGATTCCCATTCTAAAAAGTGGGTCCCAATCTAAACAGTTTGAATACCACTGGTTTAGAATTTGATAAAATGTCATTAATCTAAGATTTCTAACACTGTTCATTAGAACACACTTGACTTATTCAGTTCTAAAACCTCCTTTGTCGCCTCTGTTTGATGTGGTTCTTCTGATGCATTGCATGGAATAAAAGACTTGGGTTATATGTACCTCTTCAGGATCTGCTATGAAAATGATGGGAAAACGTTAGGTTTTGCATTCAGCATGGGTTTTGCTTTCAAACCCATTTTGAATTGCAACATTTTCTGATGCCCTAAATAGAGTGTGATCTGCTTATTTGATCGTACGTGATCTGCTTAAAATGCTTATTTGCCTTATATTTAGTAAATGAAACAGTAACGCGTGATAATTTTATGTCCCAATAGCCACAAGTATTTGAACTGAAGTATTTGATAAGGAAAAATATTAAATCATTGTGGCTTAAATGTTCAAATAAATTCAAAGCTTGCAATATTAACGTCCACCAACTGCCTTCCTTCAGTGACTTCATTATAATGCCACATTGTGTATTTTTCTGATTAGGCATTATTATGACTTCTTCAAAGTAACCAAAAGCATTAAAAAAAACCCTAACGTTTTCTGAAAATCTTCCAACTTTGTTAGGCCAAGCACATCTAATGTTGTGCTTGCAATGGCATCCGTATACTCTTAAGGGATCTATAAACAATGAATGTTTAGAAATGGAAAATTTCCTGCTGAAATTTCCTTTCCTGCTGTGCTTTACTGCATCATTCCACTGGAAAACTTTCTGCCCAACATCTGTTTTAACACTTCATTAAGTAATGACTTGTTTGGTAGGCCTTTGTTTCAGAGAAACAAGATGTATCTTTTTTTCTAGCTCAATTTGCCGGATCATGCTAATTAGTTAGGCAACACTTTATTTTCATATGTTTTGATTATCAAACAGTCTAAAATATACAAAAGTTCACATTATGAAGCTGAAGATTTAGCCGGGAGGGTTAATGCCTCCGTTTGCCCGAAGATAACACCTGAAGATCTCAAGGTCGTGAGCTCGGGACTGCTGGAAGTCTCTGCGAGCAGCAGACCTTGGAAACTGCGGCTGATTAAAAGCTGAGTTTCAGCTGCCTCGTGGGAGGAGGAGTGTGCTGAAATCAGCTGCATCTCTGGTGGCAGCAGGGAAGCCTCATCAGCCAGCAGACGACAGACGGGTGGCTAAAGAAAGAAGGCTAAATCCAGGAAGAAAGATCTGTAGGAGTGTTGTTCTTGGAAGATAGAACATTCTGTAAATTGTAAAAACCTTTGGGTTTGTGAGAAAGTCTGCCTATGTAAACCGCCTTGAGTTCAATCATTAGAGAAATCTAGTGATATTAAGAAAGGCGGTATATAAATAAATGTATTATTATTATTATTATTATTATTATTATTACATCAAAATAAGAGACATCCCTTAAAAATCATTATATGAGGTACGTCTATTAAATAACGAGACTGATTAAATAACTCCCCTTTATTTATTGGTATTACAAATTTAATGTTTGTCCCCTTCAATATACTCCCCATTTGCACACATATATAGCTGTATTCTTGTTTTCCACTGGTCGGACGCATGGAGCAAATCAATTTCTGTCAGTTGTTTCAACATATCTGCTGTTTTCTTCTTTACAGCATCAACTGACTCAAAATGTGTCCCTTTCAGCACTGATTTAACTTTTGGGAAAAGATAAAAGTTGCAGGGTGCTAAATCGGGCAAATATGGAGGATAGTAATGTGATTGTCGGTCAAAAACTGCTTCACAGAAAGTGCTGTGTGAGCAGGCACATTGTCCTGGTGAAGAATGAAACCATTTTTCCACAGTTGCGGCCGTTTCTTTTCTGACTCTTTCTCTCAGCTCTTTCAAAACTTTCTTATAATAATGCTGGTTAACTGTTGTGCCTTCTGGAACCCATTCTTCCAAAATTACACCTTTGATATCGAAAAAAACAATGAGCATTGCTTTGAATTTTGACTTGCTTTGACTAGCTTTTTTCATTCTTGGTGATGACGGTGTTTTCCAGTGTATTGACTGTCTTTTGGTTTCAGGATCGTACTGGAAGATCCAGGTCTCATCACAAGTGATTATTTTATGAAACAGGTTTGGATCTGCATCAGGTTGCTGCAGAATGTCAACACAACATTCCTTGCAACGTGTTTTTTTTTTGCTCTGGTGTGAACCCTTGGGACCAACTTTGTTCAACTTTTAAACAGCATTTTTCCAGCACTCTACAGAAAACACAACCAAGGATTTGATGCCGATTCCGGCTGTTTTCGACCATTTTCACTTGGGGCCCCCAGCGTACCCCCACTCCCAGGGGTGCTAGGGGGGGCCTGACCCCTGCAGTGTTTGTCGCCAGGCTGCAAGGCATGTGCGTGCCGAGTCTGGTGCCAATCACTCCAGGCATTCCAGCAGGGCACAGCGGACGTTTTGTTTTGCACCCCTTCTCACCCCCCACACCGAGGGGGCCCCGAACCCGGACTCCAACGGCATTGGGAGCGTCGCCACTCGTCTCAGCGACCCCGAAAACTACAGTTTCAACGCCGATTTTGGCCATTTTCGACCATTTTCTCACAGGGACCCCCATGTACCCCCACCCCCGGGGGCGTCAGGGGGGCCTGACCCCCGCAGTGTTTGTTGCCAGGCCGCAAGGTGTATGCATGCCAAGTTTCGTGTCGATCGCTCCAGGCGTTGCGGAGCCTATGCGGCACACACACACACACATATATATACATACACACACACGTTCTTTATACACACACACACACACACACACACACACACACACACACACACACACTAGCTTTTATGTACCTGGCTTCGCCCGGGTGTTTATATGTCCCATCACTGACCCCCTCCCCCACTCACCAGGTATACAGATGGCCCTGTATAAGTTTACCTGCGGGAAACCTATTTGTGCCCGGGTGTTTATATGTCCCATCACTGACCTCCCCACTCACCAGCCATACAGATAGCCCTGTATCGGTTTGCCTGCGGGAAACCTATTTGCGCCCAGGTGTTTATATGTCCCATCCCTGACCCCACCCCACCCGCCAGCCATACAGCTGGCTCTGTATAGGTTTCCTTGCGGGAAACCAATTTGCTGCTGTTTGTCTTCAACTGTAAAGAGTTCAGTTGCTGCCTGAAGATTCCGCATGTCATTTGCATGTACTTTGCATCTCATCTTGACATCATCAGAGCCTCGGAATGCAGTGGCTCAGCCCATAGCCACCCATTTTTGTTGTTCAGTTGCTAAGTCGTGTCCGACTCTTCGCGACCCCATGGACCACAGCATGCCAGGCCTCCCTGTCCTCCACTAGCTTCCGGAGTTCGCCCAATTTCATATTCATTGCTTCGGTGACACTATCTAACCATCTCATCCTCTGTCGCCCCCTTCTCCTTTTGCCTTCAATCTTTCCCAGCATGAGGGTCTTTTCTAAAGAGTCCTCTCTTCTCATCAGGTGGCCAAAGTATTGGAGCTTCAGCTTCAGCATTTGTCCTTCCAGGGAGCAATCAGGCTTGACTTCCTGGAGAATTGACCGATTGGATCTCTTTGCAGTCCAGGGGACTCTCAAGAGTCTTCTCCAACACCATAATTCAAAAGCATCGATTCTTCGACGCTCTGCCTTTCTTATGGTCCAGCTCTCACAGCCATACATGGCTACTGGGAAAACCATCGCTTTGACTATGCGAACCTTTGTTGGCAGGGTGATGTCTCGGCTTTTGATTAAGCTATCTAGGTTCACCATAGCTTTCTTCCCAAGAAGTAAACGTCTTTTAATTTCATGGCTGCAGTCACCATCTGCGGTGATCTTGGAGCCCAGGAAAATAAAGTCTGTCACTGCTTCCATTTCTTCCCCTTCTATTTGCCAGGAAGTGATGGGAGTGGTTGCCATGATCTTAGTCTTTTTAATGTTGAGCTTCAAACCAATTTTGGCACTTTCCTCTTTCACCCTCATCAGAAGGTTCTTTAGGTCTTCCTCACTTTCTGCCAGTAGAGTGGTGTCGTCTGCATATCTGAGGTTGTTGATGTTTCTCCCAGCAATCTTGATTCCAGCTTGTGAGTCATCCAGCCCTGCCTTCCTCATGATGTACTCTGCGTATAAGTTAAATAAGCAGGGTGACAATATACAGCCTTGTCGTACTCCTTTCCCAATTTTAAACCAGTCGGTTGTTCCATGTCCAGTTCTAACTGTTGCTTCCTGACCTGCATAAAGGTTTCTCAGAAGGCAGATCAGGTGGTCTGGAACTCCCATCTCTTCAAGAACTTGCCACAGTTTGTTGTGATCCACACAATCAAAGGCTTTAGCATAATCAATGAAGCAGAGGTAGATGTTTTTCTGGAACTCTCTTGCTTTCTCCATGATCCAGCGAAGGTTGGCAATTTGATCTCTAGTTCCTCTGCCTCTTCGGAAACCAGCTTGTACATCTGGTAGTTCTCGATTCACATACTGCTGAAGCCGAGCTTGTAGGATTTTGAGCATGACCTTGCTAGCATGTGAAATGAGTGCAATGGTGCGGTAATTCGAGCAATCTTTGGCATTGCCCTTCTTTGGGATTGGAATGTAAACTGATCTTTTCCAGTCTTGTGGCCACTGTTGGGTTTTCCAAATTTGCTGGCATATGGAGAGCAGCACTTGGACAGCATCATCTTTTAAGATTTGGAGTAATTCCGCTGGAATGCTGTCACCTCCACTAGCTTTGTTGTTAGTGAGGCTTTCTAAAGCCCACTTGACTTCACTCTCCAGGATGTCAGGTTCGAGCTCAGTGACTGTACCACTATGGTTATCAGGAACATTGAGATCGGCCTTATAGAGTTCCTCTGTGTATTCTTGCCACCTCTTCTGAATCTCATCTGCTTCTGTTAGGTCCTTGCCATTTTTGTCCTTTATTGTGCCTACCTTGGCATGAAATTGTCCTTTGACATCTCCAATTTTCTTGAAAAGATCTCTAGTCCTCCCCATTCTGTTGTTTTCCTCTATTTCTTTGCATTGCTCATTTAGAAAGGCCTTCCTATCTCTCCTTGCTGTTCTCTGGAAATCTGCATTCAGTTGGGTATATCTTTTCCTTTCTCCCTTGCTTTTGGCTTCTCTCCTTTCCTCAGCTATTTGTAAAGCCTCGTCAGACAGCCACTTTGCCTTCTTGTATTTCTTCCTCTTTGGGATGGTTTTAGTTGCTGCCTCCTGTACAATGTTACAGACCTCCGTCCAAAGTTCTTCAGGCACTCTGTCTACCAAATCTAAGCCCCTAAATCTATTTGTCACCTCCACTGTATATTCGTAGGGGATCTGATTTAGGTCATACGTGGAGGGCCTAGCGGTTTTCCTACTTTTTTCAGTTTAAGCCTGAATTTGGCAAGAAGAAGCTGATGATCTGAGCCACAGTCAGCTCCAGGTCTTGTTTTGACTGCCTGTATGGAACTTCTCCACCTTTGGCTGCAAAGAATGTAATCAATCTGATTTCGATGTAGACCATCTGGTGAAGTCCATGTGTACAGTCGCCGTTTGTGTTGCTGGAAAAGGGTGTTTGCTATGACTAATGTGTTCTCCTGACAGAACTCTATCAGTCTTTGCCCTGCTTCATTTTGTACTCCAAGACCAAACTTGCCTGTTATTCCTCTTACCTCTTGACTGCCTACTTTAGCATTCCAATCCCCTATGATGAGAAGGACATCTTTTTTGGGTGTTAATTCTAGAAGCTGTTCTAGGTCTTCATAGAAGCGGTCAACTTCTTCCTCATCAGCACCAGTGGTTGGGGCGTAGACTTGGATTACTGTGATGTTGAAAGGTTTTCCTTGGATCCGAATGGAAATCATTCTATCATTTTTGAGGTTATACCCCAGTACTGCTGTTCTCACTCTCTTGTTCACGATGAAGGCTACTCCATTTCTTCTAAGGGATTCCTGCCCACAGTAGCAGATATAATGGTCATCTGAATTAAATTCTCCCATTCCTGTCCACTTTAGTTCACTAACTCCCAGGATGTCGATGTTCAGCCTTGACATCTCACGTTTGACCACATCTAGCTTGCCTTGATTCATAGATCTGACGTTCCAGGTTCCTATGTAGTATTGTTCTTTGCAGCATCGCACTTTCCTTTCACTTCCAGACACCCATAGAGAACCACAAATTCGCTTTTACCCGCGCCCGTGGGGGCGCGAGCCATTCCCAAACCGCGCAGCAACGGTCTCGGGGGGCCAAGGCACGAGTTTGGCGCGAGTCGGTCCAGGCGTTGCGGAGCCTATGTGGAACATACACACATACATACATACACACATACGTTCTTCTTTATATAGATAGATAATTTTATCCTCAGGGAGTTCCCCTTCTGTGCTAAGGGAAAAATACAATTGTATTATAGGATGGGGGCGTCTCCTCCCTGTAATCTAAAGTAATATAGTCTAGAATTGTCATGTCATCCCTCTGATATATGAAGACTAGGCCTCAGTTAAGCAGCTGACACAAATTTTATTGCAGTTTAGTTGCTCCTCATTGCGTTGTGTGTATATCAGTTGGCTATTTGAGTCTTGCTACTGAGAATGCTGTATGCTTAGCTTAGGACAACACTAAGAAATGTGTCATCCTAAAACTACTATGTCTTGGTCCTTATCAGCTTCCTATAATCCTGCTGCTCAGGAGTTAGTCTAAGGGTGCAATCCTAACCTTGAGTTAGGCTGGCACAGTTAGGCCAGTAAAGTTTGGCCTGCACAAGGGCCACTGTAAAGTGTGTTTGGACCACTTTTGGAGTGAGGGAGGATGGTGCACATCTGTGGGCTGGCCTCTTCGACTCGGAGAGTGGTCCAAACATACTTTACGGTGTCCCTTGTGCCGGCCAAATATTGCTGGCTTAACTGTGCCGGCCTAGCTCCAGGTTAGAGTTCTGCCCTAAAAGTGATTGCATAGCCTTTAAAATGGAATACAACACAAAATTGTGTGTACTGTACACTAGAGTGGATGATTAGCAAATGCAATTTTCGTTAGCAATTCCTCCATTTCATTCTGCCGTAATGCAGGATTTCATGTTAATGATAGAAATACGGCTTTCCTGTTTCAAGAGCGATTGGGCAGATGGTGTGGCTGCTGAGTTTTTTGTTTGTACAACAAGAGAGGATAATCCAGAGTTCCATTTCAGAAAATAAAGGACTAAGGGGAGGAGCGTCATCTCTTTTATATCTTGAAGGGTTTTGCAGAGTATTAATGATTAATACTGGGCTAAAATGCAAGATGAAGTTCAGGGTCAAGTACAAGGTTCTGCACTTAAGCTAACCAAAGACACTGTTGTAGAAAGGGAGATAGCTCACTTGGCAGCACAACATGCTATAGGAATCTTGGAGTTGCAGTGGATCACAACATGAGTCAGGAATGTGATGCAGCTGCAAAGAAGGAGGTTAGCCTGCATTAGTAAAACCGTAGCTTCCAAGTTTCAGGAAGTAACAGTTATTCCGTGTTGGTCAGACATCACCCTGGAGTGTGTCTCCAATTCTCGCTGCCTCACTTTAGGAAGGATGCAACCAAACTGGAGCAAGTCCAGAGAAGAGCAACAAGGATGATGAGAACAAGCCCTATGAGGAAAAGTTGAGGGAACTTGGTATGCTTAGCATGGAGAAGATATGATAGTGATAGAGGGGATATGATAGAGGGGATATGATAGTGCTCTTCAAATACCTGAAGGGCTGTCATATGGAAGAAGGGACAAATTTGTTCTCACCTGCTTCTGAGAGTAAAGCTAGATCAAATAGGTACGAACTGCAAAAGAAGCTATTCTGGTTGGATATCAGGATGGAGCCCAAATGGTAAAGGCAGTTTGACAGTGGAACAAATTACTAAAGGAGGTGGTGGAGTCTTCATCACTGAAGATCTTCAAGAAGCTTGACAGGCAAGTGCTGGAGATGCTGTAGGAGGATTTCCTGCGATAGGCATGGGGTTGGACTAGATGACCTTGAGGATACCTTCCAACCCTAGGATTCTACGAGCAAGCAAAACACAAATCAGCTGTGTTGGAGAAAAGTAGATCAAACAAGTTTTGGGGGGCATTTTTGCCTTAGTTCCTAGTAAAATGTTGTTTATAAACACATGGGTGGGATGTGCCTTCTATAGCTTTCATTTCTTATGTCCAGCAAAGCTGTGGATGCAGGTCATCACGACAGTGAAGAACACCAACCTTTATTGAGAGTGTGTAAGATAGATACAGGACGTGTGGCGCAGCGGGTTAATTTGCTGTTGCTGGGCTTTCCAACCGGAAGGTTGGGAGTTCAAGACTGTATGATGGAGTGAGCTCCCGTCGTATGTCCCAGCTCCTGCCAACCTAGCAGTTCGAAAACACATAGATGCAAGGAGATAAATAGGGACCACTTCGGTGGGAAGGGCTCGGCGTTCCGTGCACTATGGCGTAGAGTCATGCCGGCCACATGACCACGGAAGCTTGTCCTCGGACAAAAACGCTGGCTCTACAGGCTTTGAAACAGAGATGAGCACCACCCCCTACAGTCGGTCACGACTAGAACATCCAGTCGTGGGGAAACCTTTACCTTAAGATAGATAGACATGCCCCAGTATCCACTGATTTGGTATCCACTGTTTCAATTATCCACAGATACCATGGATACAGGGGAACATTAAACAAATCTTTTTTTTTACCTTGTTGCAGCAAAACCACTGATGTTCCCCTACTTTTAAAAAGGGGTCCCTAGTATCCATGGTTTCAGGTATCCACAGGAGAATCCAGAATGGAACCTCAGGAGATACCAGGGCATGCCTATATTTATGAAGTGCCACAGAGTATAGAGACATTTACTAAAACCCCTTACTATTTGCATTTGTACAGGCTAAGACTTACACAGGCTACAGAATAGGAGCACTAAGTAGTCTCTGACTTGACTTGCTCTTGAAAATTCCACTTCTGATTGGGGGACAATGCTAGGGACTTTCCAGAACAGTTGGCAGCTCATCCCCTTTTAATCTCTTCCATACATAAGCATCTCCACTAAGATGAGACTATCTTTTCACAACTGTGAAGCACGTTTGGACCACTCTCAGAGTCAGGGAGGATGGTGCTTGTCTGTGTGCTGGCCTCGCTGACTCCGAGAGTGGTCCAAACACACTTTACAGTGTCCCTTGTGCCAGCCAAATTTTGCTGGCCTAACTGTGCCAGCCTAACTCCAGGTTAGGATTGCGCTCTGTTAAACAAAAGCCAACACTACAAAGCATAAGAGCAACAGGACATCAAGATTAAAATGACTGTCTAAATAAGCTTTTTTGCAATGGTGTTAAGATAGACAGGTAGAGAGCTCAGCAGCACAGACAACATGAAAAATTACAGGCATGTATCTGCAGAGATGGGTGTGTTTTGGTGAAGCATATCTCAGTTAGGTTCCCAGGCATGCATGTGGGGGTGTTTGTGGCCATCTGTTGTTCATAGTCATCTGTTCGGTTGCTGCTGAGGGTAGGCTGCTGTTTCCTGTAGCAATCATCATTGTAATGTAAAAGGAGAGATACTTTTTTTTACCAGCAGCCGCTGTCCCCAGTTTTCTGTCACTGAAAAAGGCTATGCTGCTCTGCTTCTAATGAGCTTTCTTTGCCTCTTGCATGAGGATCGTGGATGACATTTTGATCTGCACTGGATCTGACACAGTTAAACAACAGCAAGCCACACAAACCATATGGCAGGTGGTGATTGTTCCCAAGTGCCTCCAGCTGGTCGGCAAGCATGAAACACAGTGCAGTTGGCCAGTGTATCCTTATTGACTAAGGGCCCAATCCTATCCAACTTTCCAGTGCCAATGCAGCTGCAGTGCAGCTCCAAGGTATGCCAACAAATGAGGAAGCCCCTTATCTTGAGGAAGCCTCTGTGAGTGCCCATCGCAGGATGCAGTGACGGGGTAAAAAAATCAATCGATCAACAGTATTTATATACCGCTTTTCAACACAAAGTGGTTTACAGGCAAATAAGAAGTTAAATAGCTACTTGTCCCAAAAGGGCTCACAATCTAAACAAATGCAGACCACCACCAGCAACAGCCACTAGACATGACATTGCACAGGGGTGGACAATTACTCTCCCCCAGTTAACTATAAGAGGAACACCATGTGAAAAAAGGCAGGGAGAGCTGGGTTAAATAAAAACAGTTATGCACGTTTTTTTTGAGCACCCATTACATTAAAGAGATTCTGGCTGCAATCCTCTACACCAGTGGTTCTCAAACTTTTAGCACCAGGACCCACTTTTTAGAATGACAATCTGTCCAGGACCCACCAGAAACGATGTCAGGGCCGCATGTGCTGTCATTGTGATGCCAGAGCCTGCTGCTTTCCTGAGAATTCAGCAATAAGTTGAGCTTTTCTCAGCTATTTTTCAATAGCGAAGAGAATCAGGAAAAAGCATATTGACAACCTTGACACAAGCAAAACAACCACACAGCCTTTCCCCCTTCCTAGAGTCCCATCTTACCGTATTTTCAATGATGTGCTACATAACCCACCTAGTGGGTCCCAACCCACAAACACTGCTCTATGCACTTTCCTGTGAGTAAGCTCCATTGAACACAGTGGGACTTACTTCTGAGAAAGCGTGCATGGGAATGGGCTGTGTGAAATTTCAACCAAAGCCTTCCTTTAGCTTGTCACCACAGCTTCCAAGTAGGGTTACTGTCTATTTTTCCTTGGCAGGGCACATCTTAAGTAAACCCAAAGAAGAGTGGACAGTACACTTCTTGCTGGCTCAAAATCCAAAGGTATTGCTTTAAATGGGCCTAACAAGATGTCCTAACAAGAGTATAGGACTGCAACCTGAGACAAGTACCTTTACCATTCAGGGCTGGGTGAGGAAACGAATAATTTCCGTGGACCACAGATGCTCTGCTAGGTCTCAGGAAAAAAAAGATTGTTTTTAATCATTCCAGCATCTTACAGAACAAATGCTGCCTCACAGACAATCAGAGAGGGCAGTGAACAGACCTCAGGCAGCCAGCAAAGCAGCAACCCGCAAATCTCTAATGATTACAACTTTAATTGTATTTTTTGGTGTGAGGGGTGGGGGGCGGTTTGCACGTGGTCCACAACAATTCCAATTTTTGCCTCAGTGGTCTGTAGGTTTCTAAAGGTTGAGAACCACTGGAATAAAGGGGCCAAGCATTGTGCTCCACAAACCCTTGTTCCACAATAAATCTGCCAGCAGCCTTTATGTTGCCATCTAACTCTTTGGAGTTTTCTTAAAAATATCAGTGCTGAAGAGCAAATTTAGAACGTTGAAGAAGTTTTCAGGGTAGCAGATTCGATGCATTTTCCCCCTGTGTTGGATACATCCTTCCCTTCTCCTGGAGTGCTCATAAAAACAAACTCTGCTGGATTACAAATCCAACCCATCTAGTCCCGCTTCTAGTGTCTAGTCCAGCTTCCTGTATCTCACCAGATGCCTCAGGGAGCACGCAGGACACCAAGATACTTGCATCTCCTTGCCACTCCCCTGCATCTGGCATTCTGAGGTAGCCTACTTCTACAATAGAGAGGTTGCAGCATCCATCATGGACTATAGCCTGCCATGGACTTTTCCTCCAGAAATCTGTCCAATCCCCTTTTAAAGGAACCTAGGCCAGACGCCATCACCACTTCCTGTGGCAAGGCGTTCCAGACATTAATTACACGCTGAGGTTTTGTTTTGTTTTTTAAACGTATTTCCTTTTATCGGCTCTGAAATGTCCTTTTATTTACTTGTTACAGCCTTGTCTACCCTGATTCCTTTCGCCGACGCGGTTTCCAATGCAAAAATCCGAACACCAACCCTGCAGCCAAATCAGAGCCGCCGCGCCTAAAAGGAAGCCACGCAGCCGCAGCCCCCAGAAGGCTGCGCTCCCACGCCGCCCTGCATTCGCCCTCCGAGCGCCCTGGCGACGCTTCCCTTGGCGGCCAGCAGGGGCCCCCGCAGCGTGCTCCAGCGCCGGGGAGGCGGCCCTCTTGCCGAGGGGGAGCTTTTTGGAGGTGCGCTTCCGGCGCCTGACTCAGCTCCCCCAGCAGCTGTCGGAGGGCGGCCGCGATTGGCTGCGCCTGGCGGGGCTCAAAGCCTCTTACCGCAAGCTCCGGCCTCGGCGCTGACCCCGAGCGGGCGACGCGGCGGCGGCGGCTCAATTGTGCGATCAGGTTCCGCGGGCGACGCTGCCCGTTCCGCTCCGGCGCGCCTTGGCCGGCCTGCTGCACAGGGCGTGGGCGGCGGCGACTGTCAGCTCCTGCCCCGTGTCTCGGTGAGTAGCCGGGATCGCGGGCTCCGCACCGCCGCGGCGGGCCTCGTGCTTGGCCGCGCTGCTTGCGCGGCCGCTGATCCCCTGATCTCGGGCTAATCCTTCCTCGGCGGGCGGGGGATCGGAGGCGCGGGCAGGTCTCCCTGCATCGCGTCCTCCTGCCTCCGCCTCCTTGGCTCGGGACAGGCTCAGTCTTGGCTCACTCCCATTGTTTGTCCCCGTCTGGGCTCCATTGTTTTCTCCCTGTTCGCCGAGGGTCGCTGCTAGCCGGGTTTAAATACCTGCATCAGAACAAAGGATGAGGCCCTTTTACTGTTTCAGAACCAAATAGGAAAAAACCTCCACCCCCACCAGTGCCGGCTTTAAGCCAATGCGACCAACGTCGTCCCATGGGGCTCCACATTTTGGGGGGCCCCACACCAGCGCACTGAGCAGATCTCCTGCTGCTGCAGACTGGATCTCTACGGGCTGTAGGTCAGTGGGGCGAGCAGAGCAGCTTTACCTGGGCCCTTCCAGCTGCCCCTGCCTCCAAATGGCTCAAAATGCAGTTGGCAGTGATGTCCTCATGTCGCCACCAACTACTTCCAGGTGCCACACGCAGCACCCCAGACACGTTTCTTGCTGAGTGGGGGGGGCCATGGGGAGGGTGAGGGGCCCCTCAGGAATGTCCTGCATTGGGCCCCACTGCTCCTAGAGCTGGCTGTGCCCCCCCCCAAATAATGTTTACTATTGATATAGCTCACTTTGCATCTGTGAAATCTTTCACAGACAGAAAGACAGAATCTTTTGCAGACAGAAAGAATGTGTGGCTTGCTCAAGGACGGCTAGTTAATTCTTGATCAGGTTGACTCTTGAACCAAGGACTTCCTGGCTCACACCCTCAAGCTGTTCTGTCCTGCCTGGCTTGCATTGTGTGTGAGAGCCTGTGGTCTGAGAAGAATTGTGATGCAGGTTTTTTTTTTTGTTTTTTTTTTAGGTCCAGGTTATCTTTGTGTGGGCTTAGCCCTTGCAAATGGCAAAGCACATTATGTATAAATAAATGGCAGAATTATTTTTGCACTTGATTTTTGGTCATCTCCAGCATCTATTCTCTTTTTTTCTTGCCAGAATCTTCTGAATTCTGGAAGAATCCACATGTTTCAGTCTGAAATAGAGGGGAATGGACTATTTTAGGGGACTGTGAATACTTTACTTTAGGCCTACCTGATCCTGGGCTTGGCAGAAACATTAACAAAAGGGCTCAGTTCACCATAAGATGGGGAGAGTTGCAGGAACATACAAATGAACATACAACATACTTCCTTCTCTCTCCAGAAAAAAATTCTCCCCTCCTACCTTCATAGTAGTTAAGTGTTAGGTCAATAGCAGTGCTAATCATATTTAAGGCTTCCACAGAACAAGGACTGGAAAGCAGCTTTGTTATTAAGTAGGAATCTAGGTTAGTCTTAACTGTGGTTAATGTTACTTTTGACATAATACATAAGTAAGGTGAAGATGGGAGGAATTTGCTTGGAGAATCACGGACTGCAGGAGGAAATGCTTGGCTCTGTGGCCTGTTCCAAGGTGTGTGTGTGTTTTAACCAGAGCTAAGAGGGCCAGTATGTTATTTTTGCACTAGTCCCCTATGATTTTTGGCCATCTCCAGCATCTATTCTCTTTTTCCTTGCCAGAATCTTCTGAATTCTGGAAGAATCCACATGTTTCAGTCTGAAATAGAGGGGAATGGACTATTTTAGGGGCAAACAATGCTGATGTATGCAAAATTTCACATACAGTAATTGTTTGTCAAATATTATGAATACAATAAATTGATGCACATTAATTCCATTTACATCGCTGTGTACAGTGTATGTACTTATCCTAGTCCTTGCGTTTAAGGCTTTTAGGGCACACAATTTTGATTCTAATGGTGAAGTACGAGGCTGGTGTTGTCTTGGCCCTCTTTTGTAAGCATTATTTTCTCCAGGGACAGAGTATAATGGTGCATATGGTGTGATAAGCTAAGAGGATGAGCTATGAACTGGGAAATCTCTGGTTTGAATGTAACCTCTGCCAGGAAACCTCTGCCATCCACTAAAACTGAGTGTTGGGAGTGTTAGCACAGATAAAAGGAAATACTTTTTTTACCCAGCGGATAATTAAGCTGTGGAACTCCTTGCCACAGGAGGTGGCATCTGGCCTTTAAAAGGGGCTTGGACAGATTTCTGGAGGAAACGTCCATCGTGGACTATAGGCCATGATGGGTTGTGCAACCTCCTTATGTTAGAAGTAGGCTATTTCAGAATGCCAGGTGCAGGGGAGTGGCAACAGGATGCAGGCATCTCCTTGAGACATCTGGTGGGCCACTGTGAGATACAGGAAGCTGGAGTAGATGGGCCTTTGGCCTGATCCAGCAGGGCTCTTCTTATGCCATTGTTATGCCATTCTCCTCTGAGCCGCAACTGCTCTTCTGCAATATGCAGATAATAGTATTTGCCTACATTTCAGGGTTATTTTGAGGATTGCTGAGATAATGTGCAGTGGACGCTTGAAAGCAGTGTAGGCATTCATAGTCATAGCAATTTATGTCTGAATTCTTTTTTTCTGCCTAGCCGCTGAAAAGATGGTAAATGAGAATGAGGAAGGACCCTCTCAGGAGGGAGGCACCAAAGCAGCAGAAGCACATGGGATACCACCAGAAAGTTGCCAGGGACCCGTTTCCTCAGATATGGAAACAGAAGGCGAAGAAATCCACGATACCAGTTCCGAGATGGAGCAAAAAAGCTCTGAGCAAGAGTTCGAAAAGGAGTCTTTTTCCATCAACGGAGACATCCTAGCGAACGAAACTGCAGACGTGTGTCCATCGCAGACGCAATACATCTGTCCTGTTTGTGGGGAATGCTTCAATGGGAGTTCCTGCCTCGTCGAGCATCAGAAAAACCATAAGGAAGAGAAACCATACACATGCCCTGTGTGCGGGAAGGGCTGCAGCCAGCAAGCTGACCTGGTTGAACACATGCAGTCCCACACAAATGAGAAGCCATTTTCATGCCTGGAATGTGGGAAGAACTTCCTCTTCAGTTCTGACTTGGTCGCCCACCAGAGAGTCCACACAGGCGAGAAGCCCTACATCTGCCTGGAGTGTGGGAAAGGCTTCTCCCAGAGTTCACAGCTCATGTCTCATCGGAGAGTCCACACAGGGGAAAAACCCTACGAATGCATCATCTGCGAGAAGAGCTTCAGATCCAACTATGACCTCGTCAACCACCAGAGAAGCCACACGGGAGAGAAGCCTTACATATGCTCTGACTGTGGGAAAAGCTTCACCCGGAGCTCCCATCTGATCTCCCACCAGAGAGTTCACACAGGGGAAAGGCCGTATCCCTGTGGCATCTGTGGGAAGCGTTTCCGCGATTGCTCGCACCTCATTCGGCATCAGAGAGTCCACACTGGTGAGAAACCATACGAGTGCTCCATTTGCGGGAAGAGCTTTCGGGTCAACTATGACTTAGTGACCCATCAGAGAAACCACACTGGAGAAAAGCCTTACGAATGCCCTGACTGTGGAAAGGGCTTCAAGCGGAGCTCTCACCTGATTTGCCATCAGAGAGTCCACACAGGGGAAAAACCTTACCCCTGTGGCATCTGTGGGAAGAGTTTCAGTTACAGTTCAGACCTTATTAAACACCAGAGAATACACACGGGCGAGAAACCTTACGAATGTCACATTTGCGGGAAGAGCTTCCGGATTAATGCCGACCTGGTCACTCACCAGAGAATTCACACTGGAGAGAAGCCCTACACATGTCCTGATTGTGGGAAATGCTTTGCTCGGAGCTCCCGCCTTGTATCCCATCAGAGAGTCCACGTTAAGGATGGAAGTCTTGGAACGAGCCTTTCGGAAACGGAAGCACCACTTGTGACAGCTACCTGGTCGCCGGCTCTTGAATATGAGTGGGGCCAAGAGGAGAAGGCAACCTCGTCCTTGAAGCAGAGCAGTGACCCTGTGGCTCCTCCAAAGCCTAGCCAGTTTGTCCTCAGCGATGCACCTTCCCCAACCCACTTAGTCGACGTAAAAATGGAGTGCCCTTCCTGATTCTTGATATGTGGGAGCCAAATGGGCCGAGCCCCCTACCTGGATGTGAATCGCCTCCTTTCTGGTGACAACAGAGTAGTAATCAATACCAGGAGTTCTCTTTTCTCTTTTATTAGGCACTCTTTTTCTCATTAGATGTTAAAGAAGAGGCTTGGATAAGCCTTGCTGTTGACCAAACAATGGAGAAGATGAGCTGTCTTTTACATTTTGCATAGCAGAGCCAGTCGGCTGTGGCTTAAGGCACAGCCTTAAGCATGGTATGTCCAGCCATATTTAAATGAAAAACAACATATCAACCTGCTTGGTTGTCATTGCTTCCCTTGCAAAATCCTTAGAAATGTAATTTGATTGAATGGAGAAATTTTGATTAGAGATCCTTAGATTCTTCCTGGGTTCTTTGGTGGGGAAGTGGAGTCTGTACAAATGGGGATGGGGGAGAAACAGCTCTGGGTGTGGGTGTGGGTGTTTTAAAAGAGCAGCAGCAACATGAAGCATCACTTGGGAACAAGGCAATGAGCAAGAAATATTGTGATCCCAAATTGTAATTTGTTGTAATGTCCTCTTCCCCCCCCTTAAAACAATTATTAATGCCTTTTCTTGCTTAACTGGTGTTCCGAAGTGATCCAAATGGAGTCGGCACCCTTCTGTTCTCTGCCTGGGGGGGGGGGGGAGCTGTGACACATAAACCAGGTGAAGTTTGTCATATAAACATAGCCACCGATGCGCCCCTTGGAAGCCCAGCTACTGTTTTGCAGAAGTGATCTTCTGCACTTTTGGCAGGTTAATAATCCAAATCATTTTTTTAGTGTTTTTCTTTTTTTCAAATTGCATCAATAGATTAAAATTTTTTAGTTTTGATAGTGTGGCGCTTTAAGTCATTAATAAAAACCATTTCATTTATAGGGCACGGTCCTTCGCTGCATGGGCGCTTCCCTGCCCATTCATGAAAAGTCCCCGCGTGGAATACAACAGAGCCCTGTTTCTCCACTTAGTAGGCTTTTCTTGGAAATGGACAACCTGTGTATGTCTTCCACTCTGCTTGGTCAAAGAAGGAACAGGAGGCTTGGAGTTGGGATTCCTTGACTGAGCAGAGATGGGAGGGCTGGATAGGGAATGTGGGAGGTGTGCCAAGGCTTTCCATTCCTTCTGATTGACACATGGAGCTGCCTTATAACGAGTCAGACCATTAGTCCTTCTAGCCCAGTACTGTCAACTTCAGCTGACAACAGCTCCCCTGGGGTCTTCCTGGCCCTTGCAGGTACCAGAATTCGAACCAGGGCCTAAGAACATAAGCAGAGTGTTGCTGGATCAGGCCATAGACCCATCTAGTCCAGCTTCCTGTGTCTGCCACAGGAGGTGGTGATGGCATCTGGTCTAGATGCCTTTATAAGGGGACTGGACAGATTTCTGGAGGAAAGGTCCATTGTGGGTACAGGCCATGATGGGTTGGGCAACCTCCTTAGTAGGCTACTTCAGAATGCCAGGTGCAAGGGAGTGGCAACAGGATGCTGGCATCTAGTTGTCTTATATGCTCCCTGAGGTGGGTCACTGTGAGATACGGGAAGCTGGACTAGATGGGCCTTTGGCCTGATCCGGAGGGGTTCTTCTTATGTTATTAAGTTTTTATCTCACAGTGGCCCACCAGATGCCTTGGGGAGCACATAAGACAACAAGATACCTGTATCCAGTTGCTACTTCCTTGTATTTGGCATTCTGAGGTTAAATTCTGAGGTAAATATGAGGTAAATAAAAGAGAATTTGCTATCCTGGCTATGGGGAGGGGGCTATAACAACTTGCAACTCAATCTGGGCCTTAAGAACATAAGGGCCCCACTGGATCAGGCCAAAGGCCCCTCTAGCCCAGCTTCCTTTATCTCACAGTGGCCCACCAGACACCTCAGGAGTACACAAGACAACTAGATGCCTGCATATCGTTGCCACTCAAAGGGCCGTTTTGCATGCATACAAGGTGCTCTTCCATTGAGCACCAGCCCCGTCCCTTGAGCACACCAAGGGGCAGGGGGAGAAGAGCAGTGCTGTGTTCGGCCCTACGCAGATCCCTCTCTGCACAGCCACTGTGTCCACGTAGGGAAGGGTTGTGTCTCTTGTTTTTACTCTAAGGTGCTTTTTCAAGATACAGATTTCCAAGGCACTGCAGCCTAAGTCTGTATGCCGAGAACAACAATTTTGACACCGATAGCTTAACGTAGTTATTCCAATAAAAGGAATTGCTGTTTTCCCTAGTAAACCTCCCTCAATTCCTCCTCCTCTCTTCTCTGTAGTGTTGTCCTAATCCTTTCTCTTGCCCTACTGTCTCAAGTGTTGGCCAACCATTCCACCATTGGAGGGGTCAGGATGGAAGCTTCCACCTTAAATCTGGTAGCGGTTCTTAAAACTGAACATGAACTATCCTAGTCGCTCAGAGCACAGTCCAAACTTACCTGTAGTTACAGCGTACCTGTACGAGCACTGCAAATGTGCCATGAAGCATGTTGGCACCACTCTCAGAGCCAGGAAGGCCATTGCACAGACAGGTGCCATCCTCCGTGTGCTGATCCCAGTGCCCGGTAAGGATGGCATCTGGAGGCCAGCAGAGGGGCTGGGGGAGAGTGGAGGAAAGCCAGAATGGGGTGGCGGAGGGAGGACCCATGGGCAGGCCAGCCTGGGGAAGGGGTTGGGGCCAGGATCCAGCACTTAAATTGGATCCTGACCCCTGGTCCGGACAACCCTACATGGGTCACTCAGATTTATGCCAGCAATTTCGCTGGTGCAGATCCAAATTGCCCTATGAGGGTGGCTAGGCCTTTAGTCGGGGCAAGGTGAAAATATCCCAAGGTGACCTCCAGCGCTGATTACAGTGCAGGCTGGCGGGCCAATTCCAGTGTAGTTTAGGATTGCACCCTCCGTGGATTTGTTTCCTACCCTAAATCACTGCAAAAAGCGTAATTGGAAATCAACCCCAAGGGAAAGATTAAACCCAGGGATGGCATGAGCCAGTTGATGTGGAAAGGAAATTGAGCAGGATGCCTTCATGACCATCTAGATTCAGGAGGTCTCCACGATGGCATTTTATTACCATGGTCTCTACAAGGGCATTGGTAATTTTTCAGCGCCTGCTGCAAACTCCAGTGGCAAGTTAGCCCCACAGCTAGGAAATAGAACATGTTCTGGAAACCTCACTGGAGTAGCAGGAAAGTTTGATGGGGGTGATGGAAGAGCACAATGCCATGGGTAGCAGAACATCAGTTCTGTTTTGGCTGGATAGCATGTGCAAAACCAGACATTTGGCAAGGCACCTGTCTTTTGCTGGAACATGCCCTGATTAGGTGCCCTTAACGAGCTTTCTCAGGATTGGCTGGCCGGCCACCTTAGAGGTGTGTGGTCCAGTCACTTTGCTGATGCTCAGCAGGTCTGCTTCTGGTCGCTGCTTGGATGGGAGAATGTGCATGGGACTGAACTCCACCATGGAAGAAAAAGGACATAAATATAAAGCAAGCTCGATTTAAAACCTTATTTCTTCTCAAATGATGGGAAACAGTATTTGGAAAAGCCTCTCTTGAACCCAAACTGGAACAGAACAATTTTTTTAAGGCCGTTTATTGGTTCAGAATAAGCAGTTGATTTAAAAAAAAGATGCGTCTGGCCTCGTTGTTTATCCCAACCAGAATAAACAGTGAGCATCTCAGAACCTTGGCTACGTGTGAGAAGATGCATGTACCTTTGGGTTTCCAGGTGCTCTATCTTCCTTAGAAGCACACAGGATGGGGGCTTGCTAGCTTAAGTCCTCCATCAAATTTAGGTGATGGTGGCAGACAGGAAAGACAAGCAGACTGGTAGAGGAAGGAGAGGCAGCATTACTGCCCACTGCGTAGTGTCTCGTCTGTCCTGTAATGCTCAGCTAACCTCTGTTGCTGCTACAGTAGCTGCTGAAGCTTGTTCCTTCTAGCCTTTCTCTAAAGAGAAGCTGTAGCTCAGTGGTCGAGCACTTCAAGGTCCCAGGTTCAATTCTTGGCAACTCCAGTTCAGGCTGGGAAAGACCCCCTCTGGCTGGGACTCTACTACCAGTGTTGACAACACTGAGGGTGCAGTCCTAACCTGGAGTTAGGCCGGCACAAGGGCCACCGTAAAGTATGTTTGGACCAGCATACAGATGTGCGCCATCCCCCCAGACTCCAAGAGTGGCCCAGATGCACTTTACAGTGGCCCTTGTGCCGGCCAAACTTCGCTGGTCTAACTGTGCCGGCCTAACTCCAGGTTAGGATTGCGCCCTGAATTAGATGGTCTGACTCTGTAGGGTAGGCAGCAGTATATGGTCGTATAGGTATATTGCATATGGAATATTGTCAATGCTGATGAGCAGCCGCTCTCAGAGAGGGCTGGACAAGACCCCTCTCTAACTGGAGGTGCATGCAGAAGATACTAAAAGCATGTACAATCTTATGCACAATTAGTGTTTTAAAAAAATTGATTCCCTTAAAGTCTCTGCCTGTGCTAATGTGTCTTGCAATGTCCAGGCAGGTTCAGAGTGCCACAGTTTCCAAGTAATGCAAAGAGCTAAGAAAAAAGAATTTTCTACATAGGGGTGGGTGGTATGTGCAGAAAAGAGAATGAAAACCTGTTTATTGGGAAATAAATTTTGTAAGGGTTTCCATCATGTTGTATTTTGTTTTCAGCAGCAAGTAAGAATGCAAAATCGATGTATCGTTTTTTGTGGGTTGATTTTATATTTTCCGTCCATTATGTTCCAATTTCCCCATGGGTCTTGTAGGGTTTTTTTCCCTGTATAGTGTGTATGTTTCACCATCTAGTGTGTTAAGACTAGGATGTAGCACACTTTGTTGTTAATCACCTCATTAACAGATACAAATCAGCATTATGTGAATATTTAAATGTTCTTATATGAACCAGAACCAAACTAGTTTGGGTATGCAAAAGCCCCTTTCCTTTGGCCTCAACCAAGACGTCAATCACAGCTGAACCCAAACCAGAACAGAATCAGAAAATGTGATGCTTTGATTTCTTGAAAAAAAAAAAAATTTTTTTTAAGTATACCCTGCTGCCCCCAAAGGTGGAATTGTTGGCAGTGGCTAGGTGGCTGTTTTTTTCATGGTAGACCTGCTATTGCACTATGTAATCCTGTGTTTTTTGTTGAAGATCATAGAGGTTAAGATCAATTGGCCATACAAAACGTAAGACATAAGATGGTGCACTTTTTTAAAAACAAAAAAAGTCCTGATAAATAGCAGTCAATGTAGTCTAAGTTACTTGTGGTTATGTGGTGATTTAAAAAAAAATTGGGAAATTTGTTATCTGAAGATCTCCCAGAGGTGAGGGGGAAACGTAAATGTTAGGATCTGGCTACAAAATTATCCCACCTGATTAAAATGCCTGTGAGCTTCACCACGAGTCACGCTTTTGCCTCTGCGTAGATGGATCCCAATAGTGTTAGCATGGTTAGAATGTGTACTCTCTCTTTAGCTTGGCCAGCTAAATTGAAAGGAATTAATGTAATGTCTTTTGGTTGGGAAAAAAAAACTCTTAACTTCTGTCGGGATTAGATTTCTTAAACTTTAAAAATGTGTTTATTTGATCAGTTTTGTTACCTCTCTATATCTGCTATTCTTCTGTCTGTACTTCTATTATTTCTTAGTCTATTATCCCTGTAGACTTGGACTCTTCAATTTAAATTTATCGTATTCCAGTTTCTTATGATATTCAATAAAGTTTGTTTGAAATCTATGTCTGGTGTCTCTATTACCAAGGGACATCGTTCTCTACAAATTATGCATGGGAGGGATACAGAGGGATGTTCTGTTCTCTCTCACAACACCAGAACCAGGAGACAGCCACTAAAATTGAGCCTTGGGAGAGTTAGAACAGATAAAAGGAAATACTTTTTTACCCAGCAGGTAAATTAAAATTAATTAATTTTTAATTGATCTGTGAAACTCCTTGCCACAGGAAGTGGTGATGGCATCTGGCCTAGGTGCCTTTAAAAGAGGATTAGACAGATTGCTGGAGGAAAATTCCATTGTGGGCTATAGGCCATGAGCGGTGGTGCTACCTCCTTTTGTTAGTAGTAGACTACTTCAGAATGCCAGGTGCAAGGGAGTGGCAACAGGATGCAGGCATTTTGTTGTCTCGTGTGCTCTCTGAGGCACCTGGTGGGCCACTGTGAGATACAGGAAGCTGAACTAGATGGGCCTTTGGCCTGATCCAGCAGGGCTCTTCTTATGTTCTAAATCCAATAGGAAAGACAGCTGAAAGCTTCCATCCTGGACTTGGGATTTCACATATTTCCAGCTCAGAGTTCCATACTTTAAATAGTATTTCCCTTTCTCAAGAAGGAGACATGGAAGAAAAGGGGAATCGGGTGGATTCTGGACGCGTCCAATCCTTCTTTCCTTAGACTGGTGATGAGAGCCCCGCTTTATTAAGTGAGGAAAAGTCCTTCACAGGTTGCAAGCCATGATGACTACACGCAACCTCCAGTGGTCCTTCCTAGAACTTGTGTATGCTCAGAAGCACTCATTGCACAAGTTCCAGGAAGGTACGCTGACAAAAAATAGGTTCTATACGGTTGGGCCCTTGTGTAGGTGTAGCTGTGAAAGAAAGCAGCAGGAGGAAAACAAACAGAATTGCAGCCAACGGACAACGCTTGAGTATTCTGTCTTGCCAATTTCAGGCAAATAAGTGTGAAGCAATGCAATACCTCGGTGTTGGAAGGAGTCAATTGAACTGGTGATTTTGGGCTTCAGTTCTGTACAAGTGTGTAATTCATTCAAATAATGTATGTACCACCTTTCACTCAAGATGTTCTGAGCTTTTGCAACAATAAAAATGGTAATAAAAACCACACATTAAGGCGGCAAAAAGAAGTTGAACAAAGAAGTTGAAGTTGCCTGGGAAATAGTTCTGTTGTTATGCCAGCCAAGTGGTGCCCTATATGAGAAGCATTTTCAGATTACACAATTTTAATTTCAATTAGGCAGTGTACTTGCATGAACATTTTTGCTGCTTTGTAGCATAGTTCATCTATATTAGTGTTTTCAGACCAACAGAGATTAGGGCTGAAAGATCAGATCTGTTGCAGTTGCCTCTTGAAGTCTGAGCAAGCAGAGGTGCTTCTTAATCTTGGCTAAACCTGGGTAGAGTATGATGGGCTGATCCGCCCAAGTACTCCTAAAGACATAACATCCCTCAAAAGATCCTACCGCTCACACATCCGACATAGTTTCTGAACTGTGCCGAAAAAAATACAGAACTGGATTGCCATTTCTGAAAATGAAACCCTTTTGGCTAAAGTTGGTAGCCCAAGGCTTGCAGAAATGGTTTTTGGACAATGCATAGACCTCACCATTCCTCAGACCTGCAGTTCCAAGAGAACAGGGATTTCATAAACAGACGATTTCCTTTACGTGTTTTTGTGCTATTCAGACCAGCTTGCTTAAACAAGCGGCACGCAGGAGTCCAAAGTCTGTCCAGCTACTGCTTGAAAGAAAGGCAGAAAATCTCAGATGAGTAGATGGGTTATTTCTCAGCCATTTTCCAGTAGCAAAGTGAATCGGGGGGGAAAAAAGCCTATTTACAGCCTTGACACAAGCAAAACAGTCACACAGCCCCCCTGTTTTTGCAGCATCCCATCTTCCCAAATATATTTTCAGCATGGCTTCTCTAGGGGCTCAGGATCCACTGGTGAGCCACAACCCACCGTTTGGGAATCACTGCCGTAAACCAACTCATAACTGGCTTAATTTGTCCAGACTGGTTAGTTCACACAACTCTTCCTGCTTAGAGGGTAAACCCCTATAACAGGGCCATTCAACTTTGGGCAGCCTGATCTTTATGACCCCCAGGCTGTTCCAACCCAGAAGTAACTGTGCAATGACATCACTGACAAATCATTCAGCAGGCTCAGGACACAAGCAGCGGAGATGGTATGGCAGGGCTCTTCAATCTCCCTGGCACACCGTCCTGGCTTATCCTAAAGAAGCTGGAAGAGCACAGCTGAGAGCAAAAAGCTTCTAAAGTTGGGGGGGGGCTGCAGCTGGGTTTTCAGGGACTGCCAAGAAGGCCTCCAGCTGCACGTAGCTTATGTGTTGGGCCACCAACATATAGAGATAAGAGTGGTTTGCAAACTGTGGGTCTGGACCCACCAGTGGGTTGCGAGCCAAGTTCAGGTGGGTCGTGAAGCACCTAGAGCAGCCATACTGAACATATGGGAAGATGGGATGCTAGAAAGGTGGTGGGCTGTGCGGTTGTTTTGCTTGTGTCAGGGTTGTAAACAGGCTTTTTTTTTCCCCCTTTCTGATTCACTTTGCTATTGGAAAAAGGCTGAGAAGGAACCCAACTTAATTGCTGCATTATCAGGAAAGCAGCAGGCTCTGGTGTCACAATGATGGCACTCCCAGCTGTGACATCACTTCTGGTGGGTTCCAGGCAGATGGTCATTCAAAAAAGTGGTCCCGGTCTTAAAAAGTTTGAGAACCACTGCTCTATAACATAGCCAACAAATTCAAGAGAGGGAGTTCAGGCATTTGATGACATGCACTCCAGCCCAGAGGCGTTTCTACAGGGAGGAAAAGCTCTAAGTTTTGCAAGAAGCCTTACCTTGCAGGGGAAATCACTCCTCTCCTGCACCGTTTTAGCCAATCCTCACAGGGAACAGCAACATCTTGGCGTTGCTTACTGGCTACAGCAGCAAGGGAGAGGAGGGATGTACATGACAGGGTAAGGCTCCTTGCAAAACTTAGAGCTCTGCCCTCCCTGTAGAGACGCCACTGCTCCAGCCTCAAGGTTTTGCCATGATCAGTCTGCTAGTCCTTACTGTGCAACAACAACAAAAAACTACGCTTCACTATAAGCAAGTTGGCACCAATAGGAAGGAGTTGACAAGAGAGGATGCAGTCATGCTGCAAGTCACTGGTCGGAGTGACTAAGAACATGCTTGCAACCGGTACTTGTCTATCTCCTAGCCAACTGAAGATATTTTTGGAGGCTGAGGCAAGAAGTCGTGAAGGCTCTCCACCCACCCACGGCCATATGTGGACCATAGTTCCACTAATAGTCTTTGTGCCGCTAGAACAAGCAGAGCTGCTCTGTACATTTTGGACAGGAATCAAGGCAGCACCCAGCACCAATTCTCATCGACACCCACCTACACAGCAGAAGGATTTGTCCTCTCATGGTCCTTCCAGGCAGCAAGAAATTGGCACCTTTTAATTCTCTCCTCTGCCCCAAGCCCAGCCCCATACACTGACTTGCCATTTCGCTGGTTGACGCATGCATTTATAACCCACTAGCCTTTTGTTACCCGGCGTTGCCGGGGGGGCAAAGTATCCCCAGCTTCTATTAGGAGAAGGAATTAATACAGGGACAGAATCAAGCAAAGGAGCGTAATGAAATTGTCACACTCACTGACCAATGTCTGCAGGTCCTGTGGTAGGGCAGTGAGCCCTCTGGAAATAGGTCCCTCTCAGATCCGACTGGGTGTTGGAACTCTCTGGATCATGCTCTTTCCAGCCTGGGCCACTCAGGCAGTGCAAAGCAGTTTCACTTTCGTTTCTGAGGTCTCTTCCTGTGTATCAGCTCAGTGAGTGCAATCCGAGCTCATGACCTGCAGAATCCTTTGTGACCACAGGGTGGCAGCACACTTTCACTCCAATACAATCCCCTCGCTGTCCCTCCCCCCCAGGGGCTGTAGGGGGGTCTGACCCCCGCAGTGTTTCCTTCCAGGCTGCAAGGTGTATTCCTGCCAAGTTTCGTGCGGATCGGTCCAGGTGTTCCCGAGCCTATGCATAACATACATACACACCCGCATACATACACACCCACATACCCACGTCCATTTTTATATATATAGATAAGAAAAACAAATGCTCTTAGTGACTTGACATTTATTGGAGAGGGAAGGATGTGCACAAGGAAAAAAAAGCTACTTCCACCACCATCACCTGCCCATTTTCGATCCTTCAGGCAATGGCGAACTTTCTTCACTACTGCCCACCTACCATAGGAAAGCACAACCCACATGGGGAGTTTTCTGCTTTCTAAGCCTGCATGCATGTTGAGCGGTCCATGCTGGCCCACAAGAGATCTGCTGCACAGTGTGAAGCTGGCCAATAATCATGTTTGCAGTGGCTACCTCGGTTTCATACTGGTGTTTGTTGCTGTGTGAATGGCAGATGCACATACATGCGCATGTACGTGCGCATTCTTAAGCACGGCGGGGGAGACTTGACTGGCCACAGGTCCTCAGCATCTACAGGAACATGTGCCTGCTGCTGATGGTTTGCAAATTTGTTCAGGGTCTGACGACATGTGGCATTTAATGCCTCACTACCTCAAAATACTTCATTTTTCATTATCCAATAGTAGTTGCAGGAGCCGTCCCCTGGCCTTCAAGACTGAGATTGCAGTGCTGGGAAAGGCTACACTTTAAGCAGGGGCGGACCTAGTCAAAATGGTGCCTGGGGCACCCAATAGAAGTGCGCCCCCACAGGAGCCCAGGTCTACCCACCAGAAGCAGCCGCGGGTAGACCTGGGCTCCGGAAACCAGGTCTACCTGTGCAATGTTGCGGGGGCCACTGGCGCCCCCCTAGACAGCCCCAATATGGCGCCCAGGGCTCCTGCCCCCCCTAGATCCGCCACTGACTTTAAGCTTTTGCCTCCAATCCTTATCAGTCCCTCCTAACAGCTACCCCATGCCCTAAGAGGAGATCTCCCAATGATACCACAGGGAATCCCAATCCTGACTGCAGCAAAGCTAAACCACATGCACGGTCCCAATCTGGGGACCCAATTTGGATCAGCTCCGTGGCTGCTATTGACTAAATTCAGACAAAGCTTAATCAGGGTCAATGATGCTTTAAATGCTACTTGTACTTTGACCCTTAGATACACTGGTGTGGCTGCAGCAAACAGAATTGCTGCATAAATCGTCTCTCAATATTCTTCCTTCTACAGGCTGGAGGAAACATTGACACTCCAGAGCTTATCAGGAAGTTCCACTGAAATCAATTCAATTTGCTTCCAAAGCATTGACAGCCGAGACATGACAGCAATGCAGTAGGTCTCTTCCAGCGGACTAAACCCCAGCCTAGTCTCAAACAGCAGGAGGGTGACCACAGACCCAGGAGATTCAAGCTTCTGCACCTCGAGCGTCAATCTCCCTTTCGTCACAGTTCCAGGTGCCCCATCCTTGGTTTGCATATAACAATTGTAAGCAACAGCCTTCAGCAACAGTACAGTGCATGCAAAAGCTAGTCTGAAGCGCTCCTGGAGGCAGGAGAATAGTCCCAGCTCAGATCCAGTTCTCACTAGCTTCCCAAGTTAGCTTCCAAACAAATAAGTTTATCACAAGTTAAACGGATGTGTTAAAAGCCGGTGAGCAGGACGCAACCCAACCCATCTTCAGAGGGTATGTGCGATTCCTTCTCTGGAGCAGCTCTAAAGAGGGGAAGAGCAAGAACATAGGCACAGTATATATTCTGTGGAAGTCGTCTAATCCAGCACCCTGCCACCAGCCACAGTCAAATGCCTCTGGTAGCTCCAAAGCAATGAATGATGAGACCCCCGTGTACAAACCCGCTAGTGGTCTGATTGCAGTGATTTGATGTAGCAGGCTAATCGGTGGGAGGGGTGTCCGTTAATGCCAAAAGTCCATTAAGGTCAAAGGCATTTATGACCATGCACACATTGGCAAAACACTCTGACTCATCTTCAAGAAGCAGACACATTGTTGAATCAAGGAGTCAAGAGACCAGATGCCCCATCAAGGAGTCACTGTACTAGATGCTAGGGACCGGCAAGGCAAGCCATTTGACAATTATGGATAATCGTATCCGTCGATGGACCCACCCACCATGAATTCGGCCAATCTTTTAAAAACGTAATTCAGGCTAGTGAACTATACCACGTCCCGTCACCGTGAATTCCTGTAATAGAATATCCCAGAATACAATTAGGTTTGAAGCGCATTTATAACAAGTCTGGGAAGTCCCAGAAATACCAGTAACAGCCCAATCCTATCTTGCGCTGGAACCAGTGGCATTTAAATTTTCAACTGCTTTAATATTGTTTTTAACATTGTTTTAATTGTTATACTTTTGTGGGTTTTTTAATGTGACAATTTTAATATTGTAAGCCGCCTCGGGTGCCCATGGGGCAGAAAGGCGGGATAAAAATTAAATAAATAAAATAAAATAAATAAATAATTCCCACAAAAAGGGGGGGAACATTAAGTGTTGCAGGAGCCTGAGCTCCTCTGTAATGTGGCCCCGCCCCCTTGCCTCCAGAGCAAAGCCTCCAGAGCAAAGCCTCTGAGCCAGCTCTCCAAGCAGCGAATGGCTCCTGCAACACTTAGTGGCTCCAAGGGGCTCAGGCTCCTGCAACACTCAGTTCTCTGCCCCCCCTATAGGAATACCCCTGGCTGGAACAGGCAGGCCAGCTGGCCCGCAGCGTATCCAGCACAGGTCAGGAGGTGGCTGGGGCGCAACTTGGAGTAAGAGGAATTATTTCCCCTTACCCCATGTAGCATGGCGGCCACCTCAGTGGGGCTACTCGGATCTGTGGAAAAATCACTGGCACAGATCCAAGCAGCCTGGTGTAACATACGTTTAAAAAAGACATGTGTTCAGTGGTGTCATCCAAATGATTTAGGAACAGGTACTCACTTTTGATTGGTACTTGTTGGTGTCCGCCCACCGGAAGTGACATCGTAAGCCGGAAGTGATGTCGTGATTGTTGCCATGGAGGTGATCATGTTTGCAATAACTTCAGCTTGTGGTTAGTGTTGATTTAACTTCTATTGCTTTGCTTTCTAGAGATGTGTATATACATATTTTGCTTCAACTGTTCCCTGGTTAAATAGCAGGGGCCAACTTCGAGTGGGCGGGGCCAGCTCAACTTCTAGGAACCGGTACTCACGTAGTGGTGCGTAGTGGGTGCATGACATCACTGCATGTGTTTAATGTTCCTCTATCTCTTTAAAGGGCATCCATGGTATCCATGGGTAAATGAAACCATAGATACCAAATCAGTGGCATACCTAGATAAGACACCCTAAATCCCTAGTTTATCCCTAATTTGGGGATAAATCCTTAAATTCCAAAGAAAGCCAAAACTGGTATACCCCAGGACGTCATTTCTTAGGTAGTGGGGGCACCAATGATGTCACAATATTCATCACTAGAGGCTTGCTCCATCTGTGGCCTCACAGACCAAGCAACTAATCACCAATCAAGCAAAATGGATAGAGGCAATGTTTGCCATTACAGCTGGTCAAGCAACTCTTCTGAAGCACTATCGAAGGAGTGCAAGGGCTCTTGCACTTTTGCTTCTGGTCAGCCAACGAGAGACTAGAGCTTGTCAGAGTTCAGGGCAATCAATCAAATACGGCCAGAGCATGTTTTGTCAAAATATGAGGACGCACCCCTCTTCCCCCAAATGCACACTGTATTGTGCAAACACTAGCTAGAAAGTTACCCATTCTATTCCTGCCTGAGATCATCATGGTCCACCTTCTCACCAGAAGCAAGCTGGTATAGTGGCTAGTGTTGGGCTAAAATGAGGCCCTGCTTTGAATCCCCAAACCTGGAATTCCCTGGGTGACCTTGGGCCACCCACCATCTCTCAGCCTAAACACAGGGTTGTTGGGGCAGTAAGTATGCAAAGATTAAATGGGATAATTCACAAGCCGCTTGAGAGGAATAAGGCAAGCGTGGACAGCAACAAGAACTCAGGTCTGGTCTACCATACAGATAGTTGTACGTACAGCACCTTAGTTGTCCTGACCACACATCCCCACAACCAGTATTTACTGGTAGTGGACCTGATTAACTCCTGCTAAAAGAATTCTGGGGACGACAGAGTAGTGAAGGGGTTGAGAACTCTGTTGGAGGGTCCTCCTAACCCTAATCATGGAACTGCAGTTCCCAGGGCTGAGAGAGAATCCTGGAAACCAGTTTTAAGCCCACATGGTGCAGACATGCACCGCGAATTACCTGAAGTCTTGGAAGTCTACCAGCTCTCTCATTCCCTCTTCCTTTTTGAGTAGGTGCGCCAAGCTTTGTGTAGTCGCTGGTGTCTAACAAGGTTCCGATGACGAAAGAAGTTTTTCCCACATACACTGCAGATATAGGGTGGCTGTTTTGCATGAGTTTTCAGATGCCTCACAAGCTTGGAGCTGGAAACAAACGCCTTCCCACACTCAGCACAGCCATAAGGTCTCTCGCCAGTATGAATCCTTTCGTGCACATTCCGGCTGGACAAGTGGCTGAAGTGTTGGCCGCACTGTCGGCAGGCATGAGGCTTCTCTCCTGTGTGGATTCTTCGGTGACGATTAAGGTTGGAGACGTACCGGAAATTTTTCCCACAGTACAGGCAGCTGTAAGGCATCTCTCCTGTGTGGACTCTTAGATGCTTCACCAGGTCCGAGCTCTGCAAGAAGCTTTTTCCACAATCGGACTCGGGGCAATTGTGTCTCCAAGAGATGTTTCCCTTGTGGAAACGTTGGTGGAGGAGGAGGCCTCGGTGCTGCCTGAAGGTCTGCCCACATTCAGAACACAGATAAGGCATCTCTCCTGTGTGGATTCTCTGGTGGGTGGTAAGGTTTGAACGTTGAGCGAAACATTTCCCACACTCCGCACACAGATGGGGCTTTATCCCTGCATGGAGCTGCTTGTGTTTAAGGAGGTTGGAACTCTGTCGGAAACATCGGCCACACTGAGGGCAGGGATAAGGCATCTCCCCTGTGTGGATTCTCTGGTGTATGGTGAGACTTGACTGCTGAGCAAAACCCTTCCCACACTTCAGGCACTGATAAGGCCTCTCACCTGTGTGGATTCTCTGGTGGGTCAGCAGAGTTGGACCCTGCTGGAAGCTCTTTCCGCATTCCAGGCATTGGTAGCCCTTCTGCACTATGGTAGGAATACCAGGTTCGGTCTTAACATGGACATTTCCTTGGTCTCTTGCTTCCTTTTGAGTAGGCCCCATTATCAGCTGAAAAACAAGAAGGAATGCAGCTCATATCCCCAAGATGCAAAAATAAACACACACACACACACACACACACACACACACAGAGAGAGAGAGAGAGAGAGAGAGAGAGAGAGCGAGCATTTTCCATTAGGGCTCCTGTACCTTTGACAGCAGCCTGGCAGATATCCAGCAGCTAAGGTTTTTCCTGCAGGAAAAAAAAAATACTAGGAACTTTTCTCCTGTTGAACTTCTACATGCAAGGTGGCCAATAAAATGTTGAACAGCAGCACTATGCAGCAGCACTACCTATGGGGCAGAAAGGCGAGATAAAAATTAAATAAATAATAATACTCTTTCAAGTGTGCCTTAAATAAGTGTGCCTGTTCAGCTTGGAAGCAGACTTAACTGCAGAACAGCCTGCAAGCAAGACAATTTTATACAACCTATCACAGTGGTTCCCAAACTGTGGGCTGCAAGCCAATTTCAGAGCAGCCCTATTGAAAATCTGGGAAGATGGGATGCTGGAAAGGGGGAGTAGAGGGGTGAGTGGTTGTTCTGCTTGTGTCAAGGTTGTAAATAGGTTTTTTCCCCCCTTTCTGATTCACTTTGCTATTGGAAATGGCTCAGAAATAACCCAACTTTGAGCATTCTAAAGAAAATAGCAGGCTTTGATGTCACAATGATGACACTTCTGGTCATGACATCACTTCTGGTGGGCCCTGGATAGATTGTCATTCTAAAAAATGGGTCCCAGTGCTAAAAAGTTTAAGAACAACTGACCCATCGGATCCAGAAGAGGAGAGGAAACATAGAAAAAACTAATGTAGTTTTCTTGGCACATATCACTCATAGCCCAGTTACAAGTTGTACACAAGCTAGTCATTTCTTCCCCTTTTATCAATCTATCAGAATTGGTTAATAAGGGAAGCAGAAAAAGGCAGGAACTCGGTGGTGGCCCCCCCACTTTGGAATACCCTCCCCTTCGAATTGAGAACTGCCCCCTCTTTGTTAACATTTCAGCGGGGGCTGAAGACCTCTTTATTTCAAAAAGCTTTTAACTGTTGACAGGCTATATCTCTTTAACCTTATTAATCTTATGATCCACGGGGTTTGTTGCTTGCTGTTTTTAAATTTTTAATTGTATTTTAACATTGTTTTTAATTGTAAACTTTGTTTTTATTGCTTTTTTATTGTAATGCCGCCTTGAGTGCCTTCGGGCAAAAAGGCGGGATATAAATTAAATAAATAAATAAATAAATAAATAAATATGGGCAAGAACACAGACAAGCCACAAGCAATATGCTCATCTCCTACTCAAGGTTCAAAATACACTATAGAAAATCTCCCCCCCCCAAAAAAATCTCCAAAATATAATTAATGGTTAATTAAATAGCTATTTACCCTGGTAGGGCTCCTGTGTCTTTAGCAGTTCTATAGCAAACAACCCAATAAATGTTTTCACCAGCACAGAGCTAAGGCATAAGAAACCTCTTGAATTTCTACAACTATTAAAAGCACACGGAGCCTCCAAGATAGGGGCACATTAGAACATGGCCACAATGATGATGAGCCACCAACCCTTAGGTTACTTAAATACTAAATAAAGTAAGGGGAAAATCCAGAATACTGAATTGATTTTTTTAGATAAAACAATTTTGACAATTTCCTTTTGGTTATCAAGCAGCATATGATAAATAGTCTTACAATATTTCTTTTCACGAGCCGCAGCAATAGAGACATTATGGTCAATACTATAATATTTGCCTTTGCCAATGATTTAAAAAAAAGCTAATTAGAACTACAACTGCAATTCAATCCAATAGTCCCTTTTACTTCCTCAATCCCATTTACGGCATAGCCCAATAAAAAAGCTACAGTACATTATTTCCCAGTTCTATCTAAAGTATATTCTTAAAGTGACAGCCCATAATAAAGAAAGCACAGAATATAAGCACCAAAAAGAAAAAAAACAGTTATCGCTATATTACTCCCAATAAAAATTGGTACAAGGAATAACTGATCAGCAACAGAGCATCACAGGAAGTAACAAAAAAGGTAAAAAAGCACTTCTGTCCTTTATCAGTCCCATACAGAGGCATGAGAGTCTTTGCTCACCTTCTCTACAGCTACTTGCTTCTACCTATAGTATCTACGTAGGACTCTTCAAAAAGAGGCCCAATAAAGAGTAGGGGTCAATTATATAACCCTGTTCCCACAGGTGGGGTTATGGTGATGCATGGAAGGTTATTTTAAAGAGCCCTTTTACAACAGCAGTATTTATCTTACAATATAGTGACACAAATAATAGAGAGACGACGGGATGCAGTCTGGCGAACTAGAGAGGTACCGTTTTAATTGTAGCTCAGCCATGAAGAGGACTTGATGGGGTCGAAGAAATCTTTGTCTTTCAGCTTCACCTACCTTGCAGGATTTCCTTAGAAGAGGCAGATGGGGAAGAAGGAGCAAAGATTGAGATCAATAAAAAGTCAAGATTTGAAGAAGGAGGGGAGATGTGGGTTTACACTTTTTAGAAAAGTGGGGAGGATGGGGACCCTTATTATGAAGAAAGCTAACAGATCAACCTTATACATGTTTACTCTGAAGTAAGTCCCACTTTACTTTCAGACTTTACTTTCCTGGGCTCCAAGATCACCGCAGATGGTGACTGCAGCCATTAAATTAAAAGACGTTTACTTCTTGGGAGGAAAGCTATGGAGAACCTAGACAACTTAATATAAAGCCCAGACATCACCCTGCCAACAAAGGTTCGCATAGTCAAAGCTACGGTTTTCCCAGTAGCAGTGTATGGCTGTGAGAGCTGGACCATAAGAAAGGCAGAGCGCAGAAGAATACTAGATGCTTTTGAATTATGGTGTTGGAGAAGACTCCTGAGAGTCCCCTGGACTGCAAGGAGATCCGATCGGTCAATCCTCCAGGAAGTCAAACCTGATTGCTCCCTGGAAGGACAAATCCTGAAGCTGAGGCTCAAGTACTTTGGCCACCTCATGAGAAGAGAGGACTCTTTAGAAAAGACCCTCATGCTGGGAAAGATGGAAGGCAAAAGGAGAAGGGGGCGGCAGAGGATGAGATGGTTAGACAGTGTCACCGAAGCAATGAACATGAAATTGGGCGAACTGCAGAAGCTAGTGGAGGACAGGGAGGCCTGGCGTGCTGTGGTCCACGGGGTCGCGAAGAGTCGGACACAACTTAGTGACTGAACAACAAGAAGTCCCACTATATTACATTTTCAGGTACATCAGGTTGCAGCCTGACAGTGTAAGCTCATACAGGTTTACACAGAAATAAATCCCATTGTGTTCAATGAGGCTGACTCCCAGGAAAGTCTGGATAGGATTGCAGCCTCTTAACTGAATTAATAGAAAGTCTCAGTGGAGTAAATAGGACGTTGTAAAGTGTGTTGAATGTAGGCTTTATGGCACAGGAATATTCAGGCGCTCTGTAAGGAGGGCTGCCAACTTTTAAAACTGGCCCTGCTCCTGTGCCTTGAAATGCAGCCTGATATTTAGACATTTAAGCCACCATAGCTTTTCCTTTCTTTTCTCACAAAAGGAATATAGCAAGGGCAAGGTCTGCCACTTCCAAGATGGCTGCTTCCAGCTCTTGGTGACCCAAGTGGGGCCTGACCCAGAGTTTGAATAACACTGGGCTAGATGCGTCAAGAATATTAACACTGCAATCTTACACACCATTATCTGGGAGTAAGGGTGCAAACCTAACCTGGAGTTAGGATGCTGGCCCAGGAGTGTGGCAAATGCACTGCAAAGCATGTTTGGACCACTCTCAGAGTCAGGGAGGCCAGGCCAGCGCATGGATGTGTGCTGTCCTCCCTTTCTCTCAGAGTGGTCCAAACATGCTTTACAGTACGGTGGGCCAGCACAAGGGATTTGTGCCAGTCTAACTCCAGGCTAGGATTGCACCCTAACTCTTATTGAATTTAGTGGGACAGAGTACATGCCTAGTATTGTGCTGAAAAGATGGTTTTACCCATTAAATCCACTGGGTATGGCTTCTTTATATTAGTCTCAAATTATGCTATTCATGTCCAAGGGAAGGCCAACATCTCAAGAAGTAAAAAAAAAAAAGATTAAATGGCAACCTTCCCCACTCCAAACTGAAAGGATTGCCACTTCTTCTTTTTTTAATAGCCCTGCTTTCGAGACCAGCAGCCTGACACACAGAAAATTGCTTAGGAAGAGTTTCCCCACCTAACCACCGCTGGTCACATGCTGAGAACGACCTGTTTATTTTGGGAATCGGGTTATTTTAAAGATCCAGGAAAGCCAAGACCCAGCAAACTCAGGCAACTAACGGTGGGAGAGGCCAGGCTGCCTAGTGGCGAGAGCAGCGAGGAGGCCCTTCGTTTCTCAGCGGCGGAAAGCCGCTCTAATCGGCTGTGCACGACACGGGGGCAAAGGCTGCAGCAGCACCAGACGGTGCGGGCGCCAGAACTGAGCGCGCAGGAAGGGGCTGAAGCGGCCTGGAGAGGGAGGTGTTGCTGGAGCTGACGATCGCGGCGGCGGGAGCCGAGGCTAAGAAGGATTCGTGGTCCAAGAGACCGTCGAGTTTCCTCGGCTGCCGTTTGCACTATACTAACAAGATTAACCGGCGCTGTTCGGACCTGGGAGGGAGGACCTTGGAGCTGGGTTTGGGCAGCTGCCGAGCCACCACGGGATCCCTTGGAAGGAAGAACAACAGTGATCCCCTCTCCCCGACCCAGGTAGGAACCGACGACGGTCTCCTGCGAGCGCCCCTTCCCTGGAGAGATCTGCAGCTCTTTTAACCCCTGAACTGTTGGAGAGTTCAGGAAGGGGCTACTGTGGAGGGCCACGGGCACAGGCGCCGATCTGCGCTCCTTCTGCCCTCGGGGGAGCAGCCGCAGCAACTGGGGTGCGTGACGCCGGGGGCAATACAGCTCGTCTGGCGGGTGGAGAGCTGGCCTCGCTCTGGTTTCCGCCTGCTGGGCTGGGATCAAGTCGCTGGGACGGGGGTGCGTGGAAATCAGGCAGCAGAAACGCGAGAAATAAGAGAGCCGCCCCCCCCCCTCCACGCCAGTTGTGAAGGTGCATTTCTATAGTTTAAAGAGGCGTCCGTTTCCCACGGTTGTGGCCAGCGCTAACGGGAACACCGCAAGTCACAGAAAGGGGGGTGGTGAGCTGGCTGGAGTAGATGACCTTCAGGGTTTATCCTCCACCGCCACCCTTTCAATCACGCAGCGGAGGAGAGGGGATTTCAGGCAAATTGCCCTACAGAGGTGAAAGCAGCTCCAATTTTAGGGCGTCAAGAGTGATACCCGATAACGGCGGCGGGCGATTGCATTGCATTTCTTCCTCCGGTTTCCCTAGGAAGACCCGGGCTTGGAACACATTCAGGTGCCCTTTTATCTTGCCTTAACGTTCACAGGATGAAGACTTCTGCGGAACTCAAAAGTTTGCTGCTCTCATGACTATCATTTGGGGTGATCTTAATAAAGAGGATGATGATATTGCTTTTTAACCGTTTTATTGAATTTATTGATAGTTTCATTGCTTTTCAAATGTTGATCGTTAGCCGCCTTGATTCTTTGGTCGTCCAAACAGAAAAGGTTTTCACAACAAATATTACCAGATTCTGGTTTTTAGGTTTATTTTTCTAATGGGCTATACTACAGCTACTTAAATTTTAGTCATTCTTTAGTTCAATATAATTTCGTTCCCTCTTGTCACCTTAGCTACAACTCTGTGGCCTTCTGAGTGTCATTACTCCAGCCTGAAGTACAGTCAATTCTCTTTATAGGCGGCCTCACTATTTGCGATCTTGCTTGTTGCTACTTTCCTCATAATCTTTGCCTCTGTCCTTGTTACCCACTATGCAGAGACCTTCCAGAGGTTGCAGGGACCTTCAGAATGGCACCTGCAACCAGCACTGACCCCTTTAAAATGGCTAGCAGAGGTATCTGCCATCCATATTTAAGGGATCCATGCTGATTGCAGGTGCCATTCTGAAGGTCCCTGGAAGCATTCAGAGATCTTTTGGCACTTCCCGCTGCACTCTGCTGGCTTCCAGAGGGTCTCTACTGGATTCTTCTGATGGCAGAGAAGATACCCCTTTCACCTAACCCCATTGATCCCATAGGATCAATGATACGTTATCTGCGAATTTGCTATCTGTGAGGATTTCCAGGAACCTAACCCTAGCAAATAATGAGGATTGACTGTATAAATCTCCGTACTTTGAAACCTTGCACATTCAATTGTCCTCATGTTTTCCACAAAGTGCTGCTGGAGAGGTCATACTTATGTTAATCATGGGGTTCTGGATGTGCTAATGCAGCGTTCTCAAACTCTTAGCGTTGGGACTCATTTTTAAAATGGCACCCAGAGGTAGACACCTCTACAGGGAGGGCAGAGCTCTAAGTTTTGCAAGGAGCCTTACCCTGTCATGTAAATCCCTCCTCTCCCTTGCTGCTGTAGCCAGTAAGCAACGCCAAGATGTTGCTGTTCCCTGTGAGGATTGGCTAAAACGGTGCAGGAGAGGAGTGATTTCCACTGCAAGGTGAGGCTTCTTGCAAAACTTAGAGTTTCGCCCTCCCTTAGATCTGCCTCTGATGACACCATTGGGACCCAAGTAGCTTTACAAGACTTTTTTTAAAAAGGTGACCTACAAAGAAATAATATTTTCATTTATTGAAATAATATTATCCATTTATTATAATGTGGCAGCCCTAATGAATAGCTTCAAAGCTTGAGGGGCTTAGTTGTGACCCAGACCACAATCCTAACCTGGAGTTAGCCCGGTGCAAACCCCTTGTGCACAGACGTGCATCGTCCTTCCTGACTCCGAGAGTTGTCTAAACACTCTTTATGGTGCATTTGCGACACTCCTGGGCTGGCGCAAGGGACTTGTGCTGGCCTAACTCCATGTTAGGATTGCACCCCCAGCCTTCACTTACCCCCACTACCTGTCATTGACTGATTTGGACATTTATCCCCCGGTATTTACACAAGCTTTTAAACTGCAGTTCAGCTCCTTGCAAACTGTAGGAGCTCATCTCTTTGTAGGATAGTTAGCAGCTATCTGATTTTTGAATAGCTGCAGGACTTGAGGCAATAAGTTATCTGATCTTTCCATCACCCTGTTTTCATTGGAGGCTCTGTGGAACTCACCAGAAATCAGGTCACAACCCACCAAGTGGGTCCCAACCCACAGAGGGATAAAGTCGATAGAGGGATGTTCTTTTCCCTCTCTGAAAACACCAGAACCAGGGAGCATCCGCTAAAACTGAGGGTTGGGAGAGTTAAAACAGATAAACGGAAGTACTTTTTTACCCAGCGGGTAGTTAATCTGTGGAACTCTTTGCCACAGGAGGTGGTGATGGCATCTGACCTAGATGCCTTTAAAAGGGGATTGGACAGATTTCTGGAGGAAAGGTCCATAGTGGGCTATAGGCAATGATGGATTGTGCAACCTCCTTACAAAGGTGGTGGGCTAACGGTACTGGGTGCAAGGGAGTGGCAACAGGATGCAAGCATCTTGTTGTCTCATGCCTCCCTGGGGCACCTGGTGGGCCGCTGTGAGATGCAGGAAGCTGGACTAAATGGGCCTTTGGCCTGATCCAGCGGGGCTCTTCTTATGTTCTTATGTTCTTATTGAGGGGTGGGGTTTTAAAGAAGAGCTGTATGCCATTTCAAACACTTAAAAAAAGCATTTTCTAGAATTTTTTCTTGTTCCTGGAATTAAATTTAGGTCAACGAGGGATGTGCTTTTGTGGCGATTTGCCTCATTTTGGGATCTGCTCAGATAGCTTCACATTTCAAGCATTGCTGCAACACCTGAAACCTGCCAAGCACTGCCAACCGTGGTATAACCTTCTCCGCTCCTTATGCTGAACTCTCTTAGACACACTGCAGTCCCCCCAACTTCTGTGTGCTGGTGAATCTGTGAAGGTGATGTGGCTTTCTAGATAAAGGCATGCCCTGGTAGCCGCTGGGGTTCCGTCCCGGACCCAGTGGTGGGATTCAGGGGGTTCGCCCAGGTTCTATAGAACGGGTTGTTAAATGGCCGGGCCCCGCTCACTCGCTTACCTTGGCTGGCTTTGGTTTTTGTTTTTGCTCCGGCCTTGACATTCATAGAACCGGTTGTTAATTTATTTGAATCCCACCACTGCCCAGACCCCACTGTGGATATCTGAAACCACAGATACTGGGGGCACCTTTTTAAAGATAGGGGAACATCAGTGGTTTTCCTGCAACAAGACAAAAAAAAAAAGATTTGTTTAATGTTCCCTTATCTTTTTAATAGGCAGCCCAGTATCCATGGTATCAGTGGATAACTGAAACAGTGGATACTGAATCAGTGGACACCGGGGCATGCCTGTATTGATCTTAGAGCCATTGTGGTGCCTTGGTTTAAATCCTTGCTTGGCCATGAAGCTCAATAGATGACCTTGGATCAGTAGCTGGTTTTTAACTTGCTCTACCCCACAGGGTTGTTGTAAGGACAAAAATGGAGACTGGAGTTCCTTTGATACGGAGGCAAACAGCATTGTTTATATAGCACAGCTCTCCCCCTTGTTAGAGCTGTGGGAGGCTGCCAGCCCTGGTACTCTGGGTTAACGGGAGCCTAGTGGGTCCCACCCATGGCACCAAATACACTTCTTATTTTATTTTTAAAGATTATTTTTTAAAGAAGCATTAAGATGGAGGAAACCAGTATCCCTAGCATACCAGTTTGACTGTCCTGGTGTCCTCAAAACAAAGACACCCCCCTTCTAAAAAAACTCACTACCTCCTCGGAACCAATTTTATACAGATGTTAAGGATTTTGGAAGACATCTCTACCCTTTCTCTCCTCCAGAGGCAGATCTAAGGGAGGGCAAAGCTCTAAGTTTTGCAAGAAGCCTGACCTTGCAGTGGAAATCACTCCTCTCCTGCACCGTTTTAGCCAATCCTCACAGGGAACAGCAACATCTTGGCATTGCTTACTGGCTACAGCAGCAAGGGAGAGGAGGGATTTACATGACAGGGTAGGGCTTCTTGCAAAACTTATATTAGAGCTTTGCCATCCCTGTAGAAACGCCCCTGCTCTCCTCACACACTTACAGACCAACAATTCCCAAGGGATTGAACCAGTGTGTTTTGAAATGCAGCGATTCCCTGAGAAATGGCATAAAAGCAGGGGGAGTAAAAGATCTGTTTAAAAAGTTACAGCTGAGCCCTAAAACATTTTCCTTTTAAGTCAGCCCTTCCTCCAGGAGCTGAGGGTAGTGTTTCTTTTGCCCTTGCAGCAACCTAGTGAGGGAAGAGAGGCTGAGGGGGGGGGGGTGTCTGGTGGAGATACAAAGCTAGGTCTTGGAGGACACTGCTGTCAGTCCATCTTCTAACTCAGAGCGCAATCCTAAACCGGAGTTAGGCCGGCATAAACTAAACCAGCAAAGTTTGGCCAGCACAAGGGCCAACATAAAGCGGGTTTAGACCACTCTCAGAGTCAGGGAGGATGGCTCATGTCTGTGTGCTGGCCTCTCTGACTCCAAGACTGGTCCAAACATACTTTATGGTCAGTGGTGTCATCTACTCTCTTGCAGACAGAACGCTGGGCGGGACTTAGAGTGATCGACAGCCCGTCGACTCACTTCCGCTTTCTTCGCGCTCCCCGCGCGGCTTTCCCTCGCCTCGGAGGGAGCGCCTGCTTGCCAGGGGGGATGGGTGGGGGGCGCGCCGGGTGCCTGGGCGAGCAGGCGCCCCCTCCGAGGCGAGGGAAAGCTGTGCGGGGAGCGCGAAGAAAGCGGAAGTAAGTCGACGGGCTGTCGATCACTCTAAGTCCCGCCCAGCGTTCCGTCTGCAAGAGAGTAGATGACACCACTGTTTATGGTGTCCCTTGTGCCAGTCAAACTTTGCTGGCTTAGCTTATGCCAGCCTAACTCCAGTTTAGGATTGCACCCTCAATATTATCTACCCTCATTGTGCATTTTGTGTTGGGTGCATCTTCCGCACGTTTCCTTGCACATGGGGCATTTTGGGCAGTGCCCCCCTCTCCCTGTGTGCGGCTAATGCTACTTTTGGGGCATGAAGCATATGCTGTGGTGGCTCTCCAGGGTTTCAGACAAGTTTTTCCTAGGCCTTCTGGAGGTGTCAGATATTGAACCTGTGACCTATTTGCATACAAAGCAGGTGTTCTACCTCGGAGCCAGCCCAATTCCAGGCTGAGCCAAACCCTATCCAATTTCCCAGCCCTGATGTAACTGTTCCGATGGGGCGTGTGCTGCATTTTGTGGGGGTGGGGAAATCATTGGGGCCTCCTCAAGGTAAGAGAATATTTGTTCGCTTACCTCAGGGCTGCACTGCAGCAGCTTCGGCACCAGAAAGTTGGATAGAATTGGGCCTTTGGTCTAAGTCCAGTTCTCTAAAATCACCACAACTCACATAGGCGCTCTCACATTGCAGGTTGGAGTTGAAGGTGGATATTGGTCCTGCAAAGGGTGATGACAATTAGGTTAAGAAGGTTGGGCAGAAGTTTTAGTCGAGAGGGTTAATGCCTCTGTTTGCCTGAAGATAAGAGCTGAAGATCCAAAGGTCGCCAGCTCGGGACTGCTATGCCGGAAGTCTCTGTGTGTGGCAGACCTTGCAAATTGCGGCTGATTAAAAGCCAAGTTCCAGCTGCCTTGTGGGAGGTGGAGTGTGCTGGTCAGCTGCGTCTCTGGTGGGAGCAGGGAAGCCTCTTATCAGCCAGCAGAAGACAGACAGGAGGCTAAGAAAGAAGGCTAAATCCAGAAAGAAAGATCTGTATGAGTGTTGTTCTTGAAAGATAGAATGTTTCTGTATAATTGTAAATTTCGGGTTTGTATAATTCGGGTTTGTGAATAAAGTCTGCCTATGTAAACCGCCTTGAGTTACAGTCATTAGAGTAATCTTGTGATCTTAAGAAAGGCGGTATATAAATACGAGCATCATCATCATCATCATCATCATCATCATCATTATTATTATTATTATTATTATTATTATTATTATTATTAATGTATGTATGTTTCATATGTGGATTTGCCCTTTCAGTGCAGGTAAAAGATGCTGAGCGAGAGTGAAGAGGAGACCTCTCTCCAAGAAAGTCCTGAACAGAAGGTGCTGCATGAAACAGTTCTAGAAAAATCTGATAGACGTATTTCCCGAAGCCTGGATCAGGGAGAAAACTGGAAGACTCGGTGTGACCCTGAAATACAACAGACATACCAGCCAAGGAAGAGGCAATGTAAATCTTCCCAATGTGAAGAGACCGCCATTGATCTCAGCAAGACAGCAGCACAAAAGAAAATTTCCAAACCAGGGAAATCCTACAAGTGCCCCGATTGTGGAAAATGTTTCAAGCGGTGTTCGCCACTCATCAGGCACAGGAGAACGCACACTGGAGAGAAGCCCTATGTCTGCCGGGTGTGTTTGAAACGCTTCAGCGATGGCTCTGCTCTCGTGAAGCATCGGAGGATCCACGCAGGAGAGAAACCGTACACATGCCCAGAGTGTGGGAAAAGCTTCTCTCAGAGCTCAACTCTCATTGCTCATCAGAGAATCCACACTGGAGAGAAGCCCTATAAATGCCCCGTCTGTGGGAAAAGCTTCAGTGTGAGTTCAAACCTTGTGGCCCATCAAAGGATTCACACAGGAGAGAAACCTTATGAGTGTGCAGTCTGCGAGAAAAGCTTCCTTGTCAGCTCACACCTTATCAGGCATCAGAGAATCCACACAGCAGAGAAACCATACATTTGCCGAGAGTGCGGTGAGTGCTTTACTCAGAGTTCTCACTTGGTTGTCCACAAGAGAATCCACACTGGGGAGAAACCTTATTTGTGTGCTGTGTGTGGGAAGAACTATCGTGGGATCTCGGACTTTATTCTGCATCAGAGGATCCACACGGGCGAGAAGCCATATACCTGCCTGGAGTGTGGGAAAAGCTTCCGTCAAAGTTCATGTCTTACCAAACATCAGCGAATCCACACAGGAGAGAAACCGTATGAGTGTCTCGAATGTGGGAAGAGCTTCAATCGGAATTCACATCTCACGAGGCACCAGAAAATCCACACAGGGGAAAGGAATGCCAGACGGATGCTCATAAAATAAACAGCTGTCTGAAACTGAAAGTCAGACTTATCAACATGGTTAGGAAAAAGCATACAATGGCCAGGTGGCCCCTGTTCTCCCATTGATCATTGTGTTATTTATCTGACCATCTCACACTAAACGTGTCTCTAAAGGAATCAGAGTTTTACCTGTGACTGGATCTGCAGCTGTTGTAACCTTGTTGTAGGAACATGGTTTATCTTTCTAGATTTCTTAGTATAGAGCAGTGGCTCTTGCAGATATTATCTTGTCTACCATATGTTCTCAAGCACAGATTTTCGATTAGCTTGAAGATGTCCTATTGTAAGCTTTCCCCTTGGACTGTGGGGTTCCAGTTATCCTTAACAGGGGACGTCCTTGAAATTTGCTGCTTTTTTTCTGGGAAGTGAAGCCAAAGATGAATGTTCTCATAACTAAAATCTTGTCTTCCTTTCTCTGGGCTAGTTCAAACTTGCAGAAAGAGCATGATATAGAATCTTTCCTGGACTTTTCCATTTCACACTGAAAGCTCCCTCATGTGAACCCTAGCAGTTAGAAGAACTGTAGCCTACTCAGAAGTTTGCTTTTTAAATAAAGAAGCATTATTTAAATAAAGAAGCATTATACAGCATGCCACCTTCCATCTGCACTCTAATAGACTCTAGGAAGGGCTATACCATATACCAGTGGTATTCAAACGTTTTAGACCGGGACCCCCTTAGAATGGCATTCATGTTGGGACCTACCGGAAGGGATGTCGTTAACCTGGAAGTGATGTTGTGGCAGGAAGTGACATCATCAAGCAGGAAGTGCTGTCATTGTAACATAATAAAATGACACTCCTGAAATGCAAATTGGCATTCTTGGACTGTAGCAATTGTTCAACCATGAAACGTCCCTGACAGAAAGCAAGATTGGGACAAAATAATATGTAAAAGCACTGAACTAAAAACAAAATTAAAAAAAACCCCTCACTTGAAAATTCAAACCATTAACACACAAGAGGAATATAACAAGGACTGCAGCTTCCAAGATGGCTGTTCCCAGCTTTCTGTGACCCACGTGACCTCAGGCCCCAACCCACCAAGTGGGTCCCGACCCAGAGTTTGAATAACACTTCCATATACCATAGTGGTATATCTGAGGGCGCAATCCTAACCAGTGTTCCAGCACCAGGGTAAGGGCAATGCAGCTCTGAGGTAACGGAACAAACATTCCCTTTCCCTTACCTTGAGGAGGCCTCTGTGACTGCCCCTCAATTGCAGGATGTAGCACATGCCCCATTGGCACAGCTATGCCGGTGCTGGAAAGTTGGTTAGGATTGGCCCTTAATGACCTTGCGGATAAACTGCTCAAAACATGTCTCCATAAGGTGTTTACGGAATACCTATTCTGAGGATTAGGGTTGCCATTTTTAGGGATTGGGGGGGGGAGTCCCACTTTGGATGCCTGCACCAACTGGAAAGCTTGGAAAACTGGTTTAGAGCGCAATCCTATATCAGCGTAGCACCTGCGTTATGCTCTTGCGCCGGTCCAGCACGGTCGCAAATGTGCCGTCAAGCACATCTGCGCTGGCTAGTCAGGCGCTGGACCGGCGCAAGCAGCAGCGTTGGTGCATGGGCAGAGTTGCGCCCATCAGCAGTGCCGGCCATGTGCTGATCGAGCATTAGCAGTGCTTAGTCAGCGCAGGACCTCGCCGAGGGTGTTCCAGAGGCGTGGCAGGGGTGTAACGGGGCGGCGCAATGGGTGGCGATGGGAGCGGTGATGCACAATGGCTGTAGTGCCAAATCCTAAACCCCATCCCCAGCCTCGGCGGCCCCAATTCAGGCCACTGCTGGGCATGTGCACCTGCGCCTGCAAAACAACAGGCGTAAATGCAAGCAGCCCCATAGGGCTGGCTGGGGCTTACCCGGGTGCAAGGGGAAAACTTCCCCTTTCCCTGCACTGTGCTGCTGCCACCTCCTAATGGCCTTAGGATGCAGCCCTGCTATGTCGGCCTTACTATATTGGTGCTCCTTAGGATTCGGCTGTTAATGTAGGGGCTAAGAGATTAAACTGAGAATACAGGCCTCCCTAGTTTAAATCTTGCCTCTGCCTTGAACTCAAAAGGCAATCCACTCCTTCACCTCAGTTGCAATCTGGGGTTACTTACTTACTTACTGAACGGGGTGATTGTGAGCATACATATAAAGCATTTGGCCCACCCAGAAAGCACTAAAAATTGTAAGTATTGAGTATTATTGAAAGGGTGAGCTTGTCCACTTGTAAGCCCAAAGTGAGTTTTGCACAACTTCCTGTAGAAATTTTTCTGGAAGCTCAGTGTGTGGGAAAGCAATATAAAAGGGAGGAAAAACTGGTATGTTGTGGTAGTAGGAAAAATCCCTCCTATGAAATTGTTGGGGACAGCTCTTTTTTCCTTGAGGTATTGTTGTTTTGTGTACGTGACAGAGAAGGGACCTTGGGAATTGGCTTTGAACCCATGTGTGTATGTTAAAAATAAAAATAATAAGATTACCTGGGCTTGGAGCTAGAAAAATTGCTAAGACCCCAATATCAAACCTTTAGGCGCAAACCCAATAAGAAATCTGTTTATGCTTATTTGGAAATAAATCACACTAAGTTGTACAAGATTTAAGAAACATAAGAAAAGCCCAGCTGGATCAGGCCAAGGCTCATCTAGTCTAGCTTCCTGTATCTCACAGTGGCCTACCAGTGGCCTACCAGTGTGCCTCAGGGAGCACACGAGACAACAAGATGCCTGCAACCCATTGCCACTCCCTTGCACCTGGCATTCTGAAGTAGCCTACTACTAATATAAGGAGGTAGCACAATCCATCATGGCCTATAGCCTGCAATGGACTTTTCCTCCAGAAATCTGTCCAATCCCCTTTTAAAGGCATCTAAGCCAGATGCCATCACCACCTTACTCCACAGAAGGCAACCTGGGCACCACCACCACCCCCGCCCACCACCTTCCTGGAGAAATATTGAGTCTCAGGAGTTCCTACCAATATCCCTCTCAGGGGAGTGCCTGCAGAAGGAGGAGATGTGACAATCCACTACTGACAGAAGTTCATGTGGTGAACACCAGAAACGGGCTTTTCAGTGGTAGCACCTCCTTGGGAATTCTTTCCCCTGAACAAAGAGGCCGGCTTCCTCTCTGGCCACTTTCAGTTGAACAGGGAAGACATTTCTGTGACACTTTTAATCCTATGATGTGATGCTTTGTGATTTTTATCCCCTGCTGTATTCCTGTGCCGCAGTAGGGGTTCCAACTGAAACGAGAGAGAGAAGAGAAAAACAGCTCACTCTTTTACCTTTTATCAGAAGTTAAAATGCAAAAAATGATTTCATATGCAGAAATCAGCAGGTGTAGCTTTTCTCGGTATAGCAAACATCATTGCCTGCTGTCATCTGCAGATCAAGCTGATGTACAGATAAAAGGAAATGCTTTTTTACCCAGCAGGTAATTAATCTGTGGAACTCCTTGCCACAGTAGGTGGTGGTGGCATCTGGCCTAGATGCCTTTTAAAGGGGACTGGGCAGATTTCTGAAAGAAAAGTCCTTCGTGTCTATAGGCCATGATGGGTGGTGCAACCTCCTTACATTAGTAGTAGGCTACTTCAGAGTGCCAGGTGCAAGGGAGTGGCAACAGGATGCAAGCATCTTGTTGTCTACTGAACTCCCTGAGGCACCTGGTGGGCCACTGTGAGATACAGGAATCTGGACTAGATGGGCCTTTGGCCTGATCCAGTGGGGCTCTTCTTATGTTCAATTGAAATCTTTGCCATCATTGGACCTCCATGCTGGAAAAGCAGCATGTTGAACTTCTTTCTGTCATGCCAACGCTAAAGGAACAGGAATCCTGTTGGGGGGGATGGGGAATGGCTACCCTAGTTAGTAATAGCGTGCAATAACTTATGCTTTCTATTCTTGGTGGGGACTGGTGAAAGCCTATGCAAATTCTATTTGGAATGCTTAATTTTAGAAGAAACGTTGACTTGAACAACTAACAAAGCTCCATATTGTGGAAGAAGTAGTGCCCCAATATAGACAGCCAAGTTCTGTGGCATGAAGATTCTCCTTCAAACTCTTGTGGGACTGTATCCATTTTATGTTTGTTACCTGTGTTCTTTGTTGGTAGGGAGACAACAAAAATGAAAACAAAGGTCGTTTTGGAAAAGTGGCTGAATTTTTAAGAGTCATGAGCCCTGCACCCTGTGCAAGGTTAATGTTAATAACAACAACAATAATAATGTGATTGTGAAATAAACAAATGCCACATTTAACTTTCTGATTTGATTTTCAAGATCACCAACTTTACTAAAATTAGGGTTACCAGATACAAACTGGGACAGAGTGCCTGTGCTTTTAACCATTGTATAGAAGAGGGAATTTGGGCAGGTGCAGCTCATCACGGGAGGGTTTGAAAAGCAGCACCTGCCCAAATTCTCTCTTCTATACAATGGTTAAAGGCATAGGCACCCTGTCCCAGTTTGTATCTGGTAACCCTAACTAAAATGAATACATCAGCAGCTGTACATGAAACTTACAAAGCAGATTATGATCTACAGAGGTGCCTTGTGCTTTTAATTAACTGATAAAAGTGGGAGAAACAGCCGCTGTCGCCATGGGTTGATCATAGATGGTTGTTCCTTGAATGCTAATGAGCAGTACTTGGAATCTGTCAGGAAGCAGGCAGGGTTTGGGCTGGTGGAAAGTAGGTACAGACATGCCCCGGTATCTGCTAGGGCTCCTCCTGTGGATTCCTGAAACCATGGATACTGGGCTAAAAAGGTAAAGGTTTCCCCACGACCAAATGGTCTAGTTGTGACCGACTGTAGGGGGCGGTACTCATCTCAGTTTCTAAGCCAAAGAGCCTGCGTTTGTCCAATGACAAGCTTCCGTCATCACATGGCCGGCATGACTATACGCTGAGGAACACGGAACGCCATGGTACCTATTTACTTGCATTTTTATGTGCTTTCGAACTGCTACATTAGCAGGAGTTGGGACAAGCAATGGGAGCTCACTCCGTTGCGTGGTTTCGAACTGCCAACCTTCCAGTCAACACGCTGAGCAGCAGCAGTTTAACCCACAGCGCCACCATGTCCCTTTTGGATACTGGGGATGCCTTTATAAATATAGGGGAACATCAGTGGTCTTGCTGCAAAGATAAAAAAAGATTTGTTTAATGTTCCCCTCTTTTTTTTAATAGGCATCCCAGTATCCATGGTACCCACGGATAACTGAAACCATGGATACCAAATCAGTGGATACCGGGGCACACCTGTACAGTATACTTTTGAAATGGGTGTGTGCGGAGAGGAGGAGAACAGTTTTCCTAGGTGGGTGATTCGGTTTCCTCTCCTCTCCACTACCTCCCAAATAATTACAGAATTCAGATTATTTTGGTGTCTTTGAGTTTGCAGAGGGATATCTAATTTAAAGCATGCATACTTACCCATCACACTGCATGTTCTTACCTTCTCATGCGTGCTGTGGCTGAGCTGGCAAAACTAGCATGGTAAATAGTGATCAGGGACAAAAATGACAACAGGACTCACATTCCTCAGTAATGCAGCCAGAGCACGGTGAAATCCTAATTTGGGGCCAATGTAACCTGTAACCTTCACTGCTATATGGGGACATTTTGGCCTTTACTGTACAGCAAAAAACAAGCAAGCAGGAGAGCCTACTTCAAAGGTAACTGGTTCCTATCTGGAGTGGCGGAGATTCATCCGTGCTAAAGTCATGTTTAAACTGGAGCAGTGCACCAGAGGCAAGGAGAGATGCATGTATTCACCTGTGTAAACAGCATAATTTGGAGTTTCATCAATTTGGTACTACGGCAAGCGCAGAATTATATTGAGATGCTGGCTGTTCTGCATAGATTCTCCCCGCTCAGGAAATACCCTTAGGCCCCCACACCGCCAAATTTCTGGCTCATGGCAGTGGTTCTTAGCATTGGTCTTTTCTGCATGAACCCTTTTGGACAGCCAGCAGCTGCTAAGGGGTTAAGAGCCACAGAGCAGAGAATCGTTTTTAGAAAGTCGGTAGAGTGCAGGGGCAGGGGTCAGTGCGGCTGCCCCTTAAATTGAGAGGGAAGGGGGGGACATGTCTGAAAAAAAAATACCAAAAAATGACCCAGGAAGTTTAAGAAGCATTTTCCCCAAATAAAACGAGAGAACCTAATCCAGATCTTGAGAAAACCCTCCAATCTGCAAGGCAGAACCAGAGCCCTCTGGTGGCCAAAAGTGGTAAATCAGTTACAACATTAAAATCATCACTTTAAAAACCACAAGTTAAAACAATGTTAAAAACAATATTACAACAGTTAAAAATTTACAGTTAAAAATTTAAAACAAGCAAACCCCGTGGATCCTTTAAAATATAAGATGAAGAATGTAAAATTATTCTCTTGGTAATCTTCACAACAATTCTGTAAGGTGGCCTGGTGTACAGTAGTTATTCTCATGTTGCACAGGAAGAGGAGGGGCTGAGGCTAAGAGAAATCAATTGCCAAAGGCAATTCTGTTGATGTGTAATAAATGAGGCAAATACAAAATGTTAGAAGAAGAATCTAGAACTTATAAAATGAAGAAGAAGCAAGGTAGGTGACGGGGATATGAGTCTGCAACCAAATCCAAAATGGTTGACACAATTTATAAGACTGGTTATGATAAGTGAGTTTTTGCGCAGCACAGAACTCCAATTCATTCTGGAATCGGAATCTGTCTATTCCTGGACTCATGACAATTCTGATTGGCCCTCAGTACAATTAGGGTGCAATCCGAACCTGGAGTTAGGCTGGCACAGTTAGGCCAGCAAAGTCTGGCCGGCACAAGAGCCACCGTAAAGCGTGTTTGGACCACTCTGGATGGTGGACATCTGTGTGCTGACTTCTCTGACTCTGAGAGTAGGCCAAACATACTTGACGGTATCCCTTGTGCCAGGCAAACTTTGCTGGACTCACTGTGCCAGCCTAATTTCAGGTTAGGATTGTGCCCACAGTCATCTGAAGATGGAAGAGCAGACAGCTGGACTAGGATAAGCTGGCCAACACCCAAAGGTGCCTCTCTACCACCTTCAGTGTCTCATGGGAGAGCTTCACTCACAACTTGCAACTGCTGACCTCTTGTGAACCTCAACCACAACCACACACCTCTGATGAAGAATTCAGTGCAACTGAAAGGTGTGAAGGCCAACAGAAATCACTTGACTATTACCTTTCCTATTTCTCTGGCTTCTAAATTTTTTAATGAGTAGTAGTCATGTTCTGTTACTTTTCATACAGCCAAGAATTGATTCCTTTCCATTCTGCCTCACAAATGATTTTGAATAACTGTGCACACTTTGGTCCATGGAAATTGATCCAATGTAAGCTCACTTTGCCTGCTGCGGGCCAATTCCTCCTAACCTGGAGTTATGTCGGCACAGTTAGGCCAGCAACGTTTGGCTGGCACAAGGAACACCGTAAAATATGTTTGGACCACTCTCTGAATCAGAAAGGCCAGAACACAGACATGCACCATCTTCCCTGACTCTGAGAGTGGTCCAAACGTGCTTTAAGATGGCCCTTGTGCAAAACAAATTTTGCTGGCTTAATTTGTGCCGGTCTAACTCCAGATTAGGATTGCACCCTCAGACTATAACAAGGGCTATAATTTCAAATACAGGTAGATGATTCTGTATCGGGACATCCAAAATCCAGATAACTTTGTCCAAGACTTTTTTAAAACTTTATTTAGATACAAGGTCTTGTGCTCATTCCCACATACAGGCTGTAAATTCTATTTTTCTACTCCGCGATGTATGCCATGGTTGAAAAATGTTAAAGATGCCAGCAGACCCCCAAATATGTCACAGTGAAAATAGCAAGAAGAAGCGTTTCTCATTATAGTGGTGTTGTAGAGGGTGTTCAAGTGTCTAGTAAGCGGCCAGCAGTAATTCTTGGTGGGAAACACTTCTTAGCGGGAGTCCAGCTGTTGGCAGCCTCTCAGATGTGGCTCTGTACCCCCATTGTGGTTATTTTGGCTTTCCAGGGAACACTTGCATTGCTATGCTCAATGGTCAGATGCACATAATACAGAACTTGGAAAGGGGAAGGTCAGACCAGGATGTCAGGGGACCCCATCAAGGGGGAAGGTTGTGGACACCCTCCCTTTCCCAAACACATGTACAGACCTGACTCCATTTTGTGTCCCATCCTGAGAGTTAAAGCTATTAAGAACTGGTGCCAGGGACATCTGTAAGTCTCCTTTCCTCTCAGAGTCTTAAAAATGCAAATCTGGTCTCTGACAAAAGGTGTATACCATGACAAGTCTTGCCTGAAATTAAATCAAGTTAGGATTTGTCAAGCTAGGCTCACCTGGACAATTCTTTTCAGACTCCGCTAAGAAGCCTCCCACCCTGAATCTGAAGCGACACACACCCTGCTACACCCCATTGTATCTGTATTGCTTGATGAAGTTCTCTTTTGAGTGGTTTACCCTTCCCATACAATGAACTTAATTTACAAATCACTTTCATCAACTTACTGTTTGTCTTTATCGACTTACTGTTTGTTAACCCTTCCAATGTTAATTTACGTGATTGAGTTAGAGCTAGATAAATTGTGATCTCTCCATACTGTACTTGCACAAGTCTGGAGACTTTGCTCTTGCGGAGCGTTTTGCTGCCTGTGTCCTTTAAAGTTTCTGAAGCTTCATTTAACATCAAATCCAGTGCTGTTGTTCTTAATTCCATTTCGCCGTCCAGTTAGAGGGTCTGCATTGCGGAAAGGTAATAACGAGATTCTTTCCTCCAGGTTACATGCCGAGCAGGAGCCTTTGTTTGTGGGATACCGCGAGGTCATCCATAGGGACCTGCTCTTGTAACAGTTTTTTTTTGGTTTAGAAATCCAGAGGGACACTGCGAGGTCATCCATAGGGACCCGCTCTTGCAACCGTGGTGCAATTATTCCAAAATCCAGAAAAAATCCAAAATCTGGACACTTTCCTGTTCCAAACAGTCCAGATAAGGAATAATCAACCTGTAATACAGTAATTATACAAATGAGACTCTGGTGTCTCTTCTGTATTTTGTTCTAGACCGTGAGCCCTTTGGGGACAAGGAACCATGTATTTATTTATTTATTTATTTATTTAACTATGTAAACCGCTTTGTGAAGTACTCTTGTTGAAAAGCGTTACATAGTGATGGTGATTAGAGATCTCTGGCTGGCTGATGATCATCACTCGGCCATTGGCAGGTCGACACTACTAACTCTATGTTACAGGATGGTTCCGTGGGAACTTCCACGCGTATCTTTCCGGTGGGTGGCGCCATCTCGCGGGAACTGGCGCATTGCACGAACGGCTCGCCCAGCCTCAGGCTCCCGCCCGTTAATGCTCCTTCACCTGTCCGTATCGCAATATGGCACTCCTTCGCGTGGTGCGGCGTCACGTCCCTTAGAGGCCTCGTAGCATGGGCCGTTTCCCGTTACGGCTACAATTCCAGGTGTTGCCAGACCTGCAAATACCGCTCAGCGTGAAAGACGCCCCTCCCGGATGGTGGCATCCCCATCACGCATAAAGCGGACGGGAAAGCTGCGCGCGGCCATGTTGTACGGACGAGGACTAGGGGAGGGGAGGCAGCTTCGTGGAATGGAATTTCCGTTTCCGCTTGGGCTGGGGTTGGAGGGGGTTGCAGCTGGCGCTGAAGGTAAATAGAGGCTTTTTTTCCTCCTCCTTCCTCTTGGTCTCTGTGTGCGTGTAAATGGGAGCGGCTTTGGGTGGGAAGAGGATGCAAAAGCGGGAATTGCGTGGAAATGGGTGCACAAGGCGGCAGGAGTCTTGGAGCCAGCGTGGCCCGTTGGAGAGAGTGCTGGAGTTTCGCCCAGGGATGCTCGGTTCAGATCCGTGGCTGGCTCCCAAAGCTCCTTGGATGGAGCGGGTTTGCCGCGTCCCTCCTCCTGTTCCCCCCCGTAAGCAGCGGTCTGTGTGATCGGAGAGTTAAAGGGGTTTTAAGGTGCTTGCCATGCTCCGAGCGGTGTAGAAATTGTTAGCAGCAACGGAGGGTGTAGCGGGCTGGGGTTTGAAATTCATAGTTATTTGCTGATGCGGTCACTTAAGTAGGCTTGGCGTTTTCCAGAGGCAGATCAAGCGCAGGCCTCTGCCCCAAAGCTCTTACAATCAGAATTCGGCCCGGGGCAGGGAAGAAGGGTGAAGGCAAACGGGGGGGGGGATATACGTTTGTCACAGTTGCAGGTACTTGGGCTAAGCATTTGTAGGAGATAAGGACTAGGGTGGCTCCAAAGGCTTCATGGGAAAGGATGGATTTGGAGGAAGAGTGAGACCACCATTATCCAGCGTGTCAGGCAGGTATAGTTCAAAATGTAGACGGTGATGCAAAGTTTGTACATGGAAAAAATGTGGTTTGTATCACAGGCATAATGGTGGCTCCAGGCACTGTTTTGGTTTAGAGTTCAGGGTGGGGAGAGAGAAAGAGTAGTCAGCAAATGTGTGCTGTTGGTAAGGAGAAGTAGAATCAGGACTGAGGAGGGAATCCCAGTCACCTAGGCACCCAGAATTCTAGGTAGTGTTGGTCAGGGGAGTAACAAGGGTGGTGCCTGAAGGGCACCTGCCCCTGGTACTACACCAAGGGGTGGGGTGCAATTTTCCACTTGGCCCCCATTAAAAAGCAAAGAAAAACGCCCTAAATAGCTTCCCCTATGCACAGCAAAACCTCTGCATTTAGACTGCTCTCCAGGCAGTTTTCTGAGATCTCTTCTGGCAGGACCGCTTTTTTTTACCCAGGCTTACATTGTGGTCTCTGTGCATACTTCCTTGCCCCAGGCACTTTTTTGTCTAGTTTCCTTCTGTAGTTCCTTCTCTGTTATTGGTATCTAGGAATCTGGAAAAATACGTTATTTTCTAACTAGGACTGCTTTTCATCTGAATCCATGTTATGCACACATTATGAAACGGTTTGGGTTTATTATCCAAAAGCTACAGATTCAGTGAAGTGTAAATGGCCTCTGCATGGAGCCATTTCTGGGCAGGCGTGTTTTTCTGCTACCTGCGCATGGGGGCTATAATGTTTGAATTGAGCACTAGACCTTGATTGGGATGTATAGCCATGCCGCCTGCCTAAGAGGAACTGTACTGGGATGTGAACTTCACCTTCTCCCCTCCCCCCACCAGCTTCTTTCTAGCTGTAATAGCCCTTGAAACCAAGAGGGAGAAAAATGTGTGACATTGCTTAGGAGTCAAGCTTCTAGCTATGGCAAGTGACTCATTGCTGAACCTCTTTTGCAATCTGGACACCCTGTGGCAATGGGCTACCGGGGAGTAGATCTTGTGGAAGATCTCATGCTGCTGCAAGCAAGTGTTTGTAAGACCCAGTATTGGATAAAAATTCTATATCTATATGACAGGCTGGCTGGTTTGTTATATTTTATACTGTATGATCCACAGGGCTTCTTGTTTTTAAATTTTATTGCTTTGTTTTAATTTTGTTTTATTGTATTGTTTTAATATTGTTTTTTAAATGGTTTTTTAATGTTAAATTTTATATTTTTATGTTGTAATGCCGCCTTGGGTGCCTTCGGGCAAAAAGGCGGGATATAAATCTAATAAATAATAATAAAATATATGTAAGCACCACGTTCTGGGGGATAACCAGGGACCTGGGTTTTTCTACCTTTGCCCCATGGTGTGTTAGCCACTGGGTCATGAGAGATCTGCTTTTTGTTTCTTTTTATAACATGATTATAACTTTTTTTTCTTCCCCCTTTCTCTAGCCCCATCACTGTTCCACTGCTTCAGTTCCCCAGGTTTTTCCTGCTGGATGCTGCCTTGGAGAAGGCATCTTAAGGGCAGGCAGCGGAGAGGGGGTGGAGGACACGCCTGGTGGGGAATTTTCTCCACCCCCTCCGTGAGTGGCATCTGTCTGTGTGCCTTCCTCAACTAAGGTGCATTAGGACTGGTGCACTGAACTTTTCAAAAGAATTATTGCAGCAGTCTGATGTCTCTTCTTCCATTCTGGGCAGCACCAGGTCCCTAGAGGTGCCCAGCTGTGCGCCAGACTAGCACTGTAATTCGGCCCCCATTTTTTTGGCCTAATCTTCCTTGCTGCAAGTGCCAAATGCATCCTAATGAATTTGGAGGTCCTGTGCTGACTCTCTGCGAATGGGCCTGCCACTAGAATGGTGTCTGCATTCCTGTGACAAGGCTAACCCACCCAGATAGGAAGGCTGCGGGATCGACAGCGGGGGTCTGGCATGGAGGGCTCTGACCACCGGCTGGTGCTGGGCATGGGCGATGGGCGACAGACACCTCCGGGGGAGCTGCGGACACCCACTGAAGAGGGGGAGGAGCCAAGGACACCTGTGCCTGAAGCCATTTGTGATGGTGGCGGGGATGCCAAGACCCCCCAGAGGGCCGAAGAGGAGGAGGAGGAAGAGCTTGACCCGCGAATCCAGGTGAGATCAAGCTGGATACTTTCTGCTGTCATTTGCCTACAGGCTGATATGTGGGTTTCCACTGTTTCCAGGATTGGTTGCACCAGATGAGCTTGTCGCCTAGTTTACTCTCAGGGCGTATTCAACATCCAAACATAAACTGGTTGAGCCTCTTTGGCGACCCGACTGCCTGTCCTCTATGCTATCAGGGAAACACTTAAAGATTGCCAATTGTCTGGGGAAGCAAACAGAACAGCCAGCAGGGGTGTTTGGCCTCTGGGCCCATCGCCAACACACCGGGCTGCTTGGCAGCATTTTTGGAGCGAAGATGACATTCCTTTGAGCAAAAGTCAGCAGCGTCAGTCAGTTTCGTTTAGCATCCATGCCAAGCTGTCGGCCTCCGCCCCGCCTCATACTGTCGCTGGGTGATTCATGGGAGACTGCAGAACGCCTGGGTTTGCTTCCGCCATTGTGCCCCCACCCCAGTTCTGCTTTGCTGAGGCGGATGAGCCGGGATGTGGCTGTGCAATGTGGTAATTTGGCAGTGGGAGCTGCAGGAGCTACTCTTGCCTCCATCTCCTTGTGCTGCTCCTACACAGCAGTAAACGCAGCCTGCTGTGTCTCAGCCTTGGCAGGAGCAGGATGCTTGGCCTATATTTCACAGATCCTGTTTCAGCTGCATTGTGTCGGTTCACTTTGGGGCTTAATTGAATGTGCTGATGTTCTTTCCGGTCTTAAGAGATGCTTCTTGTCTATCTGCCCCTTAAGAACATAAGAAGATCCCTGATGGATCAGGCCAAAGGCCCATCTAGTCCAGCTTCCTATATCTCACAGCGGCCCACCAGGTGCCCCAGGGAGGCATGAGACAACAAGATGCTTATATCCTGTTACCACTCCCTTGCACCCGGTACTCTGAAGTAGCCTACTACTAATGTAAGGGGGTTGCCTATAGCCCATGATGGACTTTTCTTCCAGAAATCCATCCAATCCCCTCTTAAAGGCATCTAGACCAGATGCCATCACCACCTCCTGTGGCAAAGAGTTCCATAGATTAACTACCCGCTGGGTAAAAAAAGTACTTCCTTTTATCTGTTTTAACTTTCCCAACCCTCAGTTTTAGCGGATGCCCCCTGGTTCTGGTGTTTTGAGAGAGGGAAAAGAACATCCCTCTATCGACTCTATCCCTTCTGTGCATTATCCCTTATGTTCAGGGATATGTGCATAGCCACATATGTGGCATAGCCCCAGTTTTTTCCTTATTTTGCAAGTTTTTGTTTTGATCGTCATGGCAGTCCAGTATAGATTCTTCTTCTGAACATTTTCTTTTGTAAATGGTTTTTTTTTTCTCCATTAAGAGTGGAAAAAGGAATTGAACTGCTGGTATTGACTGTATAAACTGAGAGCAGGTCTTCTTTAGGACTTCCTGTTGCCCTATGAACTGGCCTGAACCCTCCATCAATACCCAAAGCTCTGCTTTACCTACTGATACCACTGATCACCTATAATTGACATCTGCATGGCATATTGGAGCTGGGGCTCTCGGTTTCAACTTTACAACTTTGGAACTCTTTCCCCATGGACAAGCTGATTTTGGAAGACTTTTCCATTTTTTAGGACTTTGTAATTCTGTTCTGTTAACCAAATAGTGACCTGTTTATATCTGTATTTATAAGCCACTTTTCAACTTAAAGTAGTTCACGAAGTGGTTTCCGTAGTGAAATAAATCAATAAATGATTTCCTATTCAAAGTTGGAGAGAGAGACACTAGCAACAGCCAAGGATACCATGCTAGGGTGAAAAGGGACAGTTGCTCTCCTCTTCTAAATAAAAGACACCACCTTAAAAGGTGCCTCTTTGCCCAGTTATACTGCCATATTGATTCTGATATAAAAAATGAAATAACAATGCCTTTTAAGCCACCATTGAGATAGGATGGGATATAAATCTTCAAAATAACAAGCTGCACCAGTTACAGGAGCAAGCTGAAAGCTTTTAATCTGCTCCTGGCTCCATCCTGCTACCAGAACTTATGGAATCTGTAGTGGGCCACTAGAAACCCTGGGACTGTGAGCCCACTGAAACGTGTATTGGAATGGCCCATTGCAATGTCTGAACATAACTTAAAACACAGCAATTCTAGCCCTTAAAGCTATAAAGACTGGGCAAGAAAAGTGAAATCTTGAAAGCCAGGAGGGTTCTGCTTGTTTATCGTTGAGCCCAAAGATGGATCCAGCAGCTTGAATTGAGCCCAGAGTTGAATAGATCACCCAAACAGATCAGATGGGATCAGAAGTAAATGTTCTGTGAGCCATCCCAGGTGATAATCATTTGGCAGCATTTTGGTGTCACAAACGTTTTCCCTTGGCAATTCAAAACTTTTTAATATAAGTCGGTCCAGCCTGGGATGGGAAGGCAAAATAGTTCTCTTTGCGCAAGGGCACATTTGGTTTGCTCATCGCCAAGACAGGCATTTTTGGTATTGGGAAAATATTATGAAGACTCCGATTTTCATTTAGCAGAAACAGTGAAGGCAAAAGGTGTGGGGAAGGGCAGGGGTTCCTCTGAATCATAAGGCGGCCTTACCGAAGCCAAGGAAATCTGGCTGTGGCCATTGCCCAGACTACCTGGGAACTCTATGTGTTGTGCCTTGAGCTCCAAAGAACTGGGTATAACTGTAGCAATAAAACAAAATATGCAAGTTTCTAGTCCTTCAGGTGGTTAGAAAAAATTGGGAGTCATCTTACTATTGTGAAAAAATCAAAGGTGTTGTGGTGCAGGCTTCAGCTCTTAAAGGGGTTGTCTGTGTCCCACACTGCTACTTCCTCCTCCCCCCCCCCAAAAAAAAAATTCTGTTTGCCTGGATGCATTGAAAGAGACTTGTGGTTTCCATCATATGGATTTGTGGGTTGAAGTTAGGGGCCTAGTAGTAACCCTTCTTTCTGATTTCCCTCTCCCATTTCAAGTTGTTGCCAAAAACATAAGAAGAGCCCCACTGGTTCAGGCCAAAGGCCCATCTAGTCCAGCTTCCTGTATCTCACAGTGGCCCACCAGGTGCCTCAGGGAGCACACAACAAGATGCCTGCACCCTGTTGCCACTCCCTTGCACCTGGCATTCTGAAGCAAAAAATGTGGAGCTTTTTCTTCCTTTTCCTGTTGCAAAGGGTTGTGGGTCTCAAAGCCTTGTATGATACAAAGGCAGAAAGAGCCCTGTGGCATGCCTGCCCCATGAGTCTGTGTTTCTGATTGCAGGAGGAGCTGGAGCATCTCAATCAGGCCAACGAGGAGATAAACCGTGTAGAGCTGCAACTGGATGTGAGTACCACAGGATCCTTCCTTCTTGCTCTTCTGAACATGAGACTTTTCCTCCCCATGCCATAAAATGCCACCCAATAGTTTGGAGGATGAGTGTGCATGAAGGCTATACAAAAGGGTCTGCGCTTTAGAGAACACAACGTTTGCCTTGGACAAAATCAGGCTGTGGCGTCATCTCACTTAGTAGTATCAACTCTAGCAACAGCAACCCAAGAACTCTGGTGGGAAAGTCAACTTATTAAGATGCGCGCGCGCACGCGAGGAAATAATGTGGATCAATTGTGTGGCTAAATTTTAAGCTGTCTCACTCCAGAGCCTGTTTCAGGGCTTCTTCCTTGGTCTCCCAGCCTCATGTTTTGAGAGCTACTAGTACATAGGATACTGTGTGTTAAAGCCACACACTGTGTCTGTTGGACTAGGCTTGGAACATAGTACATAATGAAAGTATAGCCCGGTGCAGAGGGCAAAATGATGCCCTAGAAGTCACATCACAACAGCAAGTGACATCAGTTATATTTTCTTTTTCTTGGCCATAACTTACGATAAAATGAAGATATTACACTCTGATTTATTTCATTGCATTCTGTATAGAATGGTATATAACAATATTTTTACATACCAAGGTTTTTGCAATTTTGACTACTAGTGTCAGCTTATTGCCCAGTGCAATTGCATACCCCTGCACTTTGATAGCTACATCCCTGAACGGACTTAAGGCCTGCTTGTTGCCAGAAAACTGCTTTTCACTCACTTGCATGGCCAGGAGTATGCACTTACTATTTCCTGCCTCAGTGGTGCGCCTTCCATTGGCCATTGATGTTGACACAGGCAGCTGTCATCCTATCCAGGTGACCTGTGTGTGTGAGATCAGCTCTCTTGCATGTTGCTGGTCAGCATGGGGACTAACCAGAGAGAGGGAGTGACTTTACTGGGGGAAGCCATGCCATAAAGGTAAATGGGATCAAGGAGCCTACTCAGAAGGCAGGGAATGTTAATAAGGACCATTCTCTGAGCACCAACATTGCTTGTGTCATTGGTTCCAACAGGAAGCACGCACCACGTACCGGAGGATCTTGTCCGAATCGGCTAGGAAGCTCAACGCTCAGGGCTCCCAACTGGGGAACTGCATTGAGAAAGCACGTCCTTATTATGAGGCTCGCCGTTTGGCCAAGGAGGTAGGGGTGCCCTTGCTTTGACTCGCTCCGAACTTTTCTCTGTTGCAACATCTGTCACTCTCCCTACCTATTTTGGAGGCGCTACAGCAGAGAGCTCTTGGCCGTTTTGTGTGACCAGGGGTATGGAGCGGTTATGTGGCATGATCAAGGCGTTTTGGTTCGCTTCAGCCCGACAGCACACTGTCCGTGCAGGACGCCGTAACACAAAGGAAAAATAGCTGCGTAATTGCTGTGTGTTCATCTTGTGTATAGATTCTGCTTTTCTTTTAGTGTCTCCCTTGTTCTTCTTTTGGGGCCCCGCACAGTGGATTTACAAAAATACCTATTCACCCCTGCGCAGTGTCTTTTCCAGTGGCTGTTGCTGGTGGAGTTCTGCATTTCTTTTAGATTGTGAGCCCTTTTAGATTGTTACCCCTGCTAACTGGGCAAGAGGCACTTTTTCAAGTGGTTTTCCTCTTATATTTACCGGGGGGCGAGTACTTGTCCCTCTTCACCCCTGCGCAGTCTTTCTAGTGGCTGTTGCTGGTGGTCTGCCTTTTTTTAGATTGTGAGCCCTTTGGGACAGGGAGCCATTTAACTATATTATTATTATTTGTCTGTAAACCGCATTGTGAACTTCGTGTTGAAAAGTGGTATACAAGCATGTGTTGATTGATTTTTGGGACAGGGAGCAATTTAGCTTTATTATTTTTGCCTGTAAACCACTTTGTGTTGAACAGCGGTATGTAAATACTGTTGAGTGATGCTTAGTAAAACAGCCCAGGTTAGCACCATTTGAGGGATCCGGCTGGATCCACAGTACTAGAATGAAAGAAGTGAAGCTCCTGACCTTGCCAGAGGCTGCTTGTCCTCTTCCGCTCACTCCTTCTCGTTCCTTCCCAGGATAGCCTCGAGCTGTTTGATGAACCATTTTGGGGAGAAGAAATGGGCTGAGGTGTAGCCAGCTCTTGAGCGGCTTTTGGTAGTCAAGCAGAACGGTCAGCCATGCATTCTTGCTTCTCTCTTCCTTTACCTATCAGGGGTCTAAGAAACATACTGTGGTCACCTGCCAGCTGTAACAGTCTCCCTGCAACTGAAATCGGCATGAGTGAGCCAGGGAGCTGAGTGCACACAATTAATATAATGTGCCTGTTGCAGGACTGTGCCAGGTTCAGACTGCTAGGAAGGTAGTCACATGATTGCTCTCTGCCTTGGTTAAAGCATAAATGCGGGCAAACACACACTTACGCCCTCCCTATACACACAAAACCAGCTTGTCAGGGAGTGGGTGTAACGGACCTTTCTCTCTGACACGCTCCGGGTTGTCTGTCTGTTGTCTCCAGAAAGTGGAGCAGTCAAGCATGTGATCACCTTCCTGCACTCTGAAGTCATGCAATCTGTGATTCTCCCAGTCATGTTTCAGTTCCCAAAATGTGTTTCGCCCCCGTCTCTTGCATCCGTCTCACACAGACGCAGTGGTTTGAGTGAGGAGAAAGGGAGAGTGTGGTGGGAAGTTGGGATTCCGGTTCCCAGGGATTCCTGCACTCGGGGAATCTGTTACTGGTCAGTTTGTTTTGTGCCTCACCTTCTCCTCCATTCTGGCAGGCGCAGCAGGAGACCCAGAAGGCCGCACTGCGGTACGAGCGAGCAGTGAGCATGCACAACGCAGCGCGTGAGATGGTGTTTGTGGCTGAGCAGGGGGTCATGGCAGACAAGAACCGGCTGGACCCCACGTGGCAGGAGATGCTCAATCACGCAACTTGCAAGGTGAAGAAGCTTCCCAGGCTAGGGGAGGACACCCACCGTTCCGTTCACTGTAAGGGTGAAAGAGTCCCAGGAGAGTAATGGGCTTATTTTAAAAGCTGTGCATTGCACCTCATTCTCAAGGTGGATCACAGCGTATTTGGAAATGACTGGGCTGGGGCACCTCCCTTATGAAAGAAGACTGCAGCGTTTGGGGCTCTTCAGTCTAGAAAAAAGGTGCCTAAGGGGGGACAGGATGGAGACATGCAGGGGATTGATAGAGGGAGGTTCTTTTCCCTCTCTCACCAGGGGACATCCACCAAAATTGAGTCTTGGGAGAGTTAGAACAGATAAAAGGAAATACTTTTTTACCCAAGTGGGTGATTAATCTGTGGAACTCCTTGCCACAGGAAGTGGAGGTGCCTTTAAAAGAGGATTGGACAGATTTCTGGCGGAAAAGTTCATTGTGGGCTACAGGCCATGCTGGGTGGTGCAACCTTCTTATGGTTAGAAGTAGGCTATTTCAGAATACTGGCTACAAGGGAGGGGCAATGGGTTGCAGGTATCTGGTTGTCTTGTGTGCTCCCTGTGGCACCTGTTGGGCCACTGTGAGATGCAGGAAGTTGGACTAGATGGACCTTCAGCCTGATCAGTGGGGCTTTTCCTATGTGAGGACATGTCTGAAGAGGAGCATCTGGTTCTGGTGGCTGTCAACCCTAAGTACAAAGAGAAATGCTGTGGAGAACCTTGACTGGCAACCAGTGTGTTTACCTCAGAATTTACCTCAGAATGCCAGATGCAGGGAAATGGCAACCTGATGCAGGCATCTTGTTGCCTCGTGTGCTCCCTTAGGCACCTGGTGGCCCATTGTGAGATGCAGGAAGCTCTACTAGATGAGCCTTTGGCCTGATCCAGCAGGGCTCTTCTTAGGAAAAGACAATTCTGAAAAATTAAAAACAAGCGCTGAACTAAATAAAAAGTTTCTAAATACAACACAGCAGAGGAACACGACTGAAATCAGTTGGAGGAAGAGGAACCAATTGGCAACTTGGTAAAACTGGAGGCTAGTTTAGAACAAGGCTTCCTTCAGGTTTACAACTCTTGATATGATGCCTTTTTCAGGGGTTTCTAGAAGTGACGAGTGCATAGAAAGGACAAAGCTGGACAAAGCTGGCTAGCCCCACCCCTGTGCTGACGCATTCATTAACAATACCCCCCACAGTGACTGGAAGTACAGAGCTTGCCTACTTCTTCATTTTTCACATTTTTATTCTACCTTTCCTTCAAGGAGCTCAGGGTGGAGTACAGAGTTCCTCCCCTTCTTTTGTCCTCGCGATAACCCTGTGAAGCAGGCAAGGCTGAGAGATCATGGCTGACCCAAGGTCACCCAGGAAGCTTTGTGACGGAGCGGAGATTTGAACCTGGATCTTCCAGGTCTAAGTGCATCACCCGAACCGCTACACCGTCCTGGCTGGCCAACAAATGCTTAACTTAGGGAGATGCTTCAGTAATAATGACTGCTGGGCTCTCAGTGTTTCTTATCCCTGGTAATGGCTGAAGTGAGCTTTGGTGTTTTCTATACATTGCCCTTCTTGTGATGAGCAGAAACAGAAGACTATTGTCCTAAGAGTATTGTCCTAATTAAGAACGTTGTCCTAAGGTGGGTTTACTGTCGCAACTGAAAGAATGAACTTGGCTGAATAAATACAAAATTGACCTTATCTTAGCATAATGTTCTGTCAAGAATTACTCTGCTTCCCTTTCCTTCTCCTTCCAGTGCTCCCTTTTTGTTTTCTGCTCACTTGGCCATGGGTATTCCAGAATTGCCTTATTATGTGGCGTTATCCATGTGTAGGAACTATATATACAGTATTGTCCAGAAACATGCCTGCCTGGAATGCTGGCAGCCAGCACAAGCAGCTTGTGGGAAAGTCAGATCGTTGCAGCAGCAGGTCAGAGAAGATGCAGATGTTCAGCACTGGGGAGTGGAGTAGTCTGGTTGTTCAGTTCAGCAATTTGCAAACTCCAAAACCTTTTAAGTGATGTCCTGCTGTGAAGCTTCTAGCCAAACCCCATGAGGACTAGAACCATTTTTTTAAAAATGAAGTTTAAAAACTCAGGTTTATGTACAAAGGCAGCTAGATTGAATGTCATGTTGCACTGTAGTAACCTTGGTTGCTTGTACAGAGGGGGCAGGAGGACTGGGTGGTGGTGGTCGTGCCTGTTGTGGTTTTTGACTGATTGCCTTTCTTACCCTGCAGGTGAACGAGGCAGAGGAGGAGCGGCTGCGCAGTGAGAGGGAGCACCAGCGTGTCACCCAGCTCTGCCAGCAAGCTGAGGCGAAGGTGCAGTCGCTACAGAAGTCCCTGAAGCGTGTCATTGTGAAGAGCAAACCCTACTTTGAGCTGAAGGCTCAGTTCAACCAGATTCTGGAGGTGAGACTTCTGATGCTCCCCTGTTTTTTGTTTCCTGTCCCACCCCAGGAAGGGGACCTCTTCAGTTTTACCCACATGAACCACAGGAGGTGGTGATGGCATCTGGCCTAGGTGCCTTGGACAGATTTCTGGAGGAAAGGTCCATCGTGGGCTATAGGCCATGATGGGTGGTGCAACCTCCTTACGTTAATAGTAGGCTACCTCAGAATGCCAGATGCAGGGGAGTGGCAATGAAATGCAGGCATCTTGTTATCTTGTGTGCTCCCTGAGGCATCTGGTGGGCCACTGTGAGATACAGGACGTTGGACTAGATGGGCCTTTGGCCCGATCCAGTGGGGCTGTTCCTATGATTGAAGAGGAGGGTCTGGTTCTGGTGGCTGTCAAAGAGAAATGCTGTGGAGAATCTTCACTGGTCACCAGTGTGTTTACCTCATAATTTACTTCAGAATGCCAGATGCAGGGGAGTGGCAACAAGATGCAGGCATCCTGTTGTCACATGCCCTGAGGCATCTGGTAGGCCACTGTGAGATACAGAAAGCTGGACTAGATGGGCATTTGGCCTGATCCAGTAGGGCTCTTCTTATGTTCTTAACCAAGGACTTACCTTTGCAACAGGGTCTGTGCCTGTTGTCCTTCTGCTCCTGATATTGAGGGAGTTAATGCTAAGTTGTCACCATGCCTTCACGTCCTTTGCAAACGAGGAGATCCTCCATATCTGGACATGGTGTTGCTAAGCCCAGTCCACAAATTTGAAGTTTGCAGATGGCACCCCAAATCGCAACCTGATCTCCTTTTTGTCTGAGGAAAATGGGTGTAAAACATTACACAAAGGACGCATTTTATTCAGGTAGCATTTTATTCCTGGGGCAGGAGAAATCGGTGGTGTGGTTTCATAAATGATGTACTCATGAACTCCAGCCTCGGAACACAAATAAAATGCTTAGAATGCAAGATGCACATTATCGTGGTGTATATTTTGAATTGTAATGGCAAGATGGCAGGGAATGGCCTTTGAGTAGTGGAAAGGAAAAACTTTGTCATCTGTGCACCTGGATTTTTGCTCCGGCCGCCACTCCCTCTCTTTAACTTTCTCCACTGTCCCTCCCGTGTCGATTTTCCTGAAGTTCGCAGCTCAGAGCAGGGACCTCTTGTCCTCTGTGCAGTGCCGTGCATGTTGAGGGTGCCGTTTTAATAACGATAGCTTTGATCTCGTTCTCTGTTCAGGAGCACAAGGCCAGAGTGACGTCCCTGGAGCAGCAGGTGGCCCAGGCCAAGATGCGCTACTCGGTGGCGCTGAGGAATCTGGAGCAGATCAGCGAGCAGATCCACGCCCGGCGGCTCCAGCGCCTGGTGGGACGGCGGGCTTCCCCCGTGGGCGCCGAGGCCAGCCCAGCGCTGCTGTACGGCGGAATGGTGCTGCCCCCTGAGCCGGCCGCCTGTGCCGACACACTCTCGGTGCTCAGCTTCCAGACCATCGCCTCTGACCTTCAGAAGTTCGACTCGGTGGAGCACCTCCTGGGGCTGTCCGATGCTGCCAGCCTTAACAGTGATGAGCTAGAGGAGAGGGAGCAGCGGCGGGGCACCCAGCCTCACCCCTTCAAACATCACCGCAGCATCAGCCTCTGACACCCCCCACCCTTTCCCCTGCTGTCCTTTTGCAGTCCTTCAGAAGAATGGGAGGGATTGTCAGGAGCAGCAGAGGCACAAGGAGTAGATTTAGGGGGAAGGCAGCTCTATGAGCACTCTGCTGGTGGCTCCTTCCTCCCTCCCTCCTACGTGTAGCCTTGGATGCAACCCAGACCTCCTTCTACCACCACCAATGGGGGAGCTCATCCAGGCCTTGGTTGCTTGGCCTTGCTGGCATTCTCAGCCCATTAGGCTGCCATTTTTCCCCCTAGCATGCATCTGCTTCTTGGGAGCATTGTACACTTGGAAGTGCCTCCGCGCCCAGCTTATTGGACTGCTGATGATTAATATCTCTAGCTGCCAAAGAGTTATGGAGGAGAAGACGGCCAGGGAAGCGTCTGGGGAAGAAAACAGGCAGCTGTTTTTATGGGGTTGCTTAGCGTTGGGTGATGAGACACAGAGTGGGCTGCGGAGGTGCTAATGTATAGGTGCTCCCTTGCTATTGTCACTGCATTCTAGATAACATCCCCACTCTGCCTTCATTGAGTTGCGCCCGCCCCCCTGCCCTCACCCCGGGCTGTGCAGTATGGCCTTTTTAAATGGAACTCCAGTGCCCCCTAGGGGGCTTCTGCACACACTACAGCATTTACCAGAGGCATGCTCCCTTTTGCCCCTCGGAAAGCGAATATATGATAGCTGCGGTCACCCTCTCCATAGCTTTTGCATCATAACAAGTCAAGCCGACTCCACACTTGAGAAGCTATGGAGAGACCAACATCCTCATAACTGGCATTCAACACTACCAGAAGAGGGCATGTGTGGCATGAGGCTCATTCTGTGGGGATGCCCCCCCCCACCTACCAGTCCCACTTGGTACATCCCAGCCAGCTGCAGACAGTAGCTAAAGGCACCTGTGCTTCAAGGGATGTGGTTTGCACTAATGGGTGGGAATGGCAAGTCCCTCAGTGAGCTTCTCTTCTCCCCGCCACCCCAGCTCCATAAGCCCTGCCTCTCCCACATTTCTGGGTATGGTGGCAGTTTCTGCCTCTGAAACAGATTTGCTGGACCTTGGCTGTGATGAGAACCACCCCGGTTCGAGGCAGCCTGATAGTAACTCCGTGTGTGTATGTTTGTATGACTGCCTTCTGCTGTGTATTTTATTTAAAGTAAAGTTTATGCCCTACAGTGAGTCTCTTGGTTTTTTCCCCCCTCCTGTCTTTACTGCCAACTATAGCAGGAAGTGATAATTCCCCCCCCCCCAGGCTATTGCTCTGAGAGGGTCGTGTGGTGGGCCTTCCTGATTAGACACTGCAAGAGGCAGTACGGTTTGTTCACCACCATCTGGTGTTTTTCTATGAGTTTGCGGACAGGGTATCAAGCTGAAATTTCAGTGAATGGCCTTCCTCGTGGGACACGGCACAAGTGAGATTCAGTTATCCAAAGGAAACTGGTCTTGGTAAAGAATCAGGAAGTGCAGCTTCAGCCAACTCTCACTATCTCTCTGGGCCAATTTTGGGTCATTTCACAGGTCCCCTAAGTTCCCCTCTAGGGAACTTCCTAGGTCAGCGGTTCCCAAACTGGGTCCTTGGCCCACCAGTGGGTCACATCTCCATTTTTGCTGGGTCACAAACAGTGGTGTCATTCAAATGATTTAGGAACAGGAACTCACTTTTGATTGGCACTGTCGGGAACCCGGAACCAGCCACGGAGCCCATTAAGATCCGGAACGCCCGTTCTGGTCCGTTCCCCCTGAATGACATCACTGGTCACAAAATTGATGAGATTAGGCTATGTGCATCAATGGTTAAACTACTTTGGGGGGGGAGGGTGGAGAGAACACTGCTACCCCATACTATGCTAATGGCTATGCTACTCCCATTAACAGAAGGACATTAAAAGCTAACAAGGGACCACTGGGCTTATCAGTGATGGAGTTCAGCACGACACAGAGCACAGATGTGGCAGCTCTTCTGCCAAGAGTATCTCGGCTGACCTGTGCTGCAGCAGTTTCCAGTTCTGATGCTGATTCATGGCAGAGCCTGCATCTGTAGTACTCCATCTCTCTCCAACTGCCTATGGATAAAAAAATCATTTTTATACAGTACTAGGTGTTTGCACAATCTCAGCTACCCTCACAACTACCCTTTGAAGTAGTCCACCATTGTTCCCATTTCAGAGGCTGAGGACTGGTCTCTGTTCCAATTTGTGGGTAGATGTGGCAGTAGGGCACCTCTAGCCCAGTTAACTCAGTGGTCAGACTGTGGTGTTAATAATGCCAAGGCTGCGGGTTTGAGCCCCAAGGTGGCTACCCCTCGTGAGGGCTGCCCAGTTCCCCCCTAGCTTGACTGTGTGAAAGGCAGGCAAAGCGGAGGAGAGCAAAAACGGTTGTGGAGAATATCCTACGGCCTCTCACATGCAAAGCACACAGGTTGCCACCTGAACCAGTGGTGTTCCATGGGGGGGGGGAAGAATGCTAAGTGTTGCAGGAGCCTGTGCTCCTGTGTAACGCAGTCCCTCCCCCTTGCTTCCAGAGCCATTCATGGCTCAGAAGCTGTGCTCTCCTAGCTGTGAATGGCTCTAGAGGTGTGGGGGGAGAGGCCACATTGCACAGCTCAGGCCCCAGCAAACACCTGGTTTGGTCCCCCCCCCCCCCCCCATAGGAATGCAAGTAACCTGAAGTAATTCCTTGGCTGCTTGGCCTGCACCATGTTCCCTAGAGAGGGGAGGCATGCGGCTACCCCACAAAGGGAACAGCAGGGCAGGCTTTTCTCTCAGTGCAGCAGGAGGTGAGGATTTCTCTCCACTGCTGCTGCTTCTCTCCTGCTAAGCAAACACTCTTAGCTTTTCAGCTCACTCCTCTTTGCCCAAAATTCCCTCAGCAAGCCATGCCATGCTGTGCCAATGACAGGTGCAGGGAAAGGTATGGCCTGAAAGTACTGGCATTTCAATTTCATAACGTACACCCCTCCTCAGACTTGAGCCAGCTGATACAGGTTCAAGAAAACCCTATTGAAGGTTGAGGGGCTCACCAAAGGGTAAGAGGAAATATTTTCCCTTTACCCTCTCAAGCCTCTGGGAGGGCAAAATGATGCCCCGGAAGTGACATTGCAACAGGAAGTGATGCCACACTTGTATTTTTTTGTTTTCATGGGTTTTTTGGCCATAACTTTTGAGACAATGAAAATATTATACTCCAGTTTGTTTCATTGTGTTGGGCATTAAATTACCTTTCCAATAATATATAGCATGATAGTATTATTCTTCATTACCAAGGTTTTCACCGTTTTTGCCACTAGTGTCAAGTTCAGCTTGTTACCCCCTTAAAACATATACCCCTGTGCAATTGCACCCCCTTGCTCCATTGTACCAATGCTCTTGCAGTGTACTCTGTTTTGTTACAGCTGATGCTTTGGCAGGGAAAAGGATGTGATTAGACCGCAAGTCACATAACTGTGTGGGTTGACCCTTTAAATACCCTCTGTTTTGAAATGAGCCTTGTTTTTTCTTCCCAGAGGGCCCACCCCTCATTTCTTTGAGGATTATGTTGAATTTCCTTTATCTCCATTAGAGAGTTCTCTAGAGAGAGCAATAGTCTAGAACAAAAAAGACAGCAGTTGAAGTTATTCTTGGTCACCCAAAGAAAAAAAACACAAGGGCACAAAATCTTGATCCACACTGCATTTCAAACCCATATAAGGACATGCCTGTCTATAATGCAAGAGAATGACATCTCCAAGGTGATCCAGGCAAACAGGCAAACGGAAAGCAGGAGAGGGGTTACGAAAACAAAGATGCCTGTACCATACATACAAGGAAAAATATACAGTATATAAGAGCACAATCCTAAACTGGAGCTACGCCGGCATACACTAAGCCAGCAAAGTATGGCCAGCACAAGGCATGTTTTGACTACTCTTGGAGACAGGGAGGATGGTGCACATCTGTGTGCTGGTCTCAGAGAGTGGTCCAAACATACTTTACAGTATCCCTTGTGCTGACCAAATTCTGCTGGCTTAGTTTATGCCGGCCTAACTCAGTTTAGGATTGCGCCCTAAATCTCAGTTTAACAGATGCCGTTTGTCTTCTAATGTCAGTCACTGATCAGCTTCCTTCACAGAGAAAGGCTGCTCTGTAATTCTAGCTGCATCCTAATGTGTGTGGGGTATGTGGTTTCTTTGTAGGCCATTAAATCACCCCCATGTTGGCTAGTTGGATAAGCTCAGCCCTCAGATCTGTTTTTGGATACTGCAGTCCTGCTGAGAGAATTGCCTTCTTCTCCTTGTGTCTTCTGAACTGAAAAGTGGGCCTGATCCCACATGATTTGGAAGAGGGCAAGGGAGAAAAGGGAAGACCCAAAATGGTTTCCCAAGCACATTTTTTTAACGAGTGCATATGCATCACTTGACATGTTAACCAATACAGTAGTTCCTTTGGAACAGTACTTTTCTCCTAGGTGGAGGAAATATCCAGTGTATCAATATTAACAGTGTGTGTATTTATGCATGCACACACACACATATGCAAGCACACGCACACGCACACGCACACGCACACACACAGAGAGAGAGAGAGAGCGAGCGCATTTGCAAATCCACCGGTCATCCTTTTCTCACAACCATCTCTTCCTGAATCTATAGCAGGTTCAGAGTGTAACCCTAGGCCAGCCCAGTTAGGCCAGCAAAGGAACACTGTAAAGTATGTTTGGACCACTCTCAGAGTCAGAGAGGCCAGCGGCATCCTCCCTGTCTCCGAGAGTGGTCCAAATGCGCTTTATGGTGACCCTGGTGCCAGCAAACTTTGCTGGCCTAACTGTGCCGGCCTAACTCCAGGTTAGGATTGGGCTCTCAGTCACAGTAACTGAAGGCACAATCCTAACCAACTTTCCAGCACTGGCATAGCAGTGCCAATGGGGCATGTGCTGCATCCTGCAGTGGAGTAGTAGTCAAGGAGGGCTCCTGAAGGTAAAGGAGTGTTTGTTCCCTCACGTCGGAGCTGCATTGCTCTTACCCCGGTGCAGGAAAGTTGGTTAGGATTGCGTCCCGAGTCTAGCTGAGATTTCAGACAAGAGACAAACAGGCAAATCGGTATTGAAGACCCTTTGTCCAAGAGCAGGCCTCTGATCTTCTCATAGTTTCATAGGAACTTTGGCTAACCTTTAGAGGCAAAGAGAGGGCAGAGAAGGGCAGGAAAATGGCCGCTCCACAACTAAGTTTTGACAACAGCCATTGCAACCAGCTTCAGACAGGGCTTCCTCCCCCATGAAATGCTTTGCTGGGTAATAATGCTGAACCCCACCCACACCCCACTTTTCCCCTTTGTTACAATTTTCCAACACGGAGTCTTTGATGTTCAAATAGTTCTTCATTGAGATGTTTCAAAGCCCTCACCCTGAGTTGGCAATTTATGAGGGTTTGTCAAGCAGCCATAAAGTGCTCATGCAAGCATCTCATGCCTCCCTGGGGCACCTGGTGGGCCGCTGTGAGAAACAGGAAGCTGGACTAGATGGGCCTTTGGCCTGATCCAGCAGGGCTCTTCTTATGTTCTTACCACATCGTCTGGGAAGAAGATCTGATCTTCTGGCTCCAAGGAGACAACGAGAGCGTTTGCAGAAGAAAGGAAGGGGACATCACGACATCTGCAAAAGGCCACAGGTACGGCAACATGACAAGCACACACCAAAGGACCAATCCAGGCATAATGTTCACCAGTGATGACTGGGAGCCAGAATAGGGAGTACCAAACAGATTTATAGTGGACACCCCACAGGGTGAGGAGGGCAGGGGATTAAGCTGGTCAAGTTCCTCTGCCTTATAATAAAATAAGGGCAGGTCAGCCGGCTGGCAGCAGTCAAACAAAGAAAGCAAAGGAAGGGGGCCAACAAGCCCACGGCATGCTTAGAAGTCTTCTGAGAAGATCCCAGGAAAGGAAGGAAGAATGGAATGGTCAGTAACTACATGGGGATAGCTTGGCATTTGGTACCCTAGATACTGGATGCATGCATGTGCACGCAGACACTCACACAGAGACGGAGGGGAGGCAGGGAGATGCTTGTACAACCACCAAACATTTTACCCTGTTGAGAACCCTAAAACTAGAGAGCTGGGCTCCTCTCCCTCCACACAGACAAAACAGAGTTAGAACAGATAAAAGGAAATACTTTTTTTTTTTTTTTTACCCAGCAGGTAATTAATCTGTGGAATTCCTTGCCACAGGACGTGGTGATGGCATCTGGCCTAGGTGCCTTTGAAAAAGAGGATTGGGCAGAATTTCTGGAGGAAAAGTCCATTGTGGGGTATAGGCCATGATGGGTTGTGCAACCTCCTTACGTTAGCAGTTGGCTACTTCAGAATGCCAGGTGCAGGCGAGTGGCAACAAGATGCAGGCGTCTTGTTGTCTCGTGGGCTCCCTGAGGCACCTGCTGGGCCACTGTGAAATACAGGAAGCTGGACCAGGTGGGCCTCTGGCCTGATCCAGCAGGGCTCTTCTTATGTTCTTATGTACATTCTTTGAGACCCTGCCTGGGCAATGGAGGGGTGGGAGGAATGGAAGAGACTGGGTGTATCAATAGGCTGGTTCTGCCCAAGAGCCACTGCTTCATGATCCCCGTGATGGGCAAATAGTGTCCATGTTCCAGGAATGGAAAATGCATAATGAAAGAACAGAATTCACTTTCACACAAGGCTGGGAAGGCCTCTAAACCAGAGGAGACTGTTTTACAAGGGTATCAGACAAATTCACAAGAGGATGAATCTAGCAGCAGCTATGAAAGCTCAACTCAACCTCCATCTTCAGTGGACTGGTTGCTCGGGTCGGGGCAGTGGCCTGCTTGTGGGCTTCCTGGGGTCCTATTGGCCACCTGAAAGGGTGGGGAACAAGCAGGCCTTTGGTATGATCCAGCAGGGCCTTTCTTATGCTCAGACATTATTGACACACTAGGAACTGCTTGTTCCCTCTGTGTAAACAACGACACTTATTTTCCTCTCCCAAATATTAGGGATGCAGGCTTACGAATCAAGTAACCTCCAGCTGTCTCTATTTTCTGGACCTGTCCCTGGCAAATCATGGTCTCTGTTTTGGCCCTATTTTTGCTTTCTGAAAAATATGAAGAGGTCAACACTCCATTAATGTTAATAGCATTGCCATTGTTCAGGGTTCAGTTCCCTCCACAAGGTCTCTAGTCCAGTGGTTCTCAAACTGTGCATTGGGTTGGTAGCTTACAGAAAGCTGGGAGCAGCCATCTTGGAAGCGGAAGACCTTATTCTTGCTGTATTTCTTTTGTGAGTGTTAACAGTTTGAATTTTCAACTGAGGGTTTAAAAAAATATTTTCAGTTCAGTGCTTTTACATAATGTTTTGTCTCAGTTTTGCTTTCTGTCAGGGATGTTTCATACTTGTGCAATTGCTGTAGTGCATTCATATTCCAAGCGAGTCATTTTATTATGTCATAATGACAGCACTTCCTGCTTAATGATGTCACTTCTGACAATGACATCACTTCCAGGTGAATGACATCACTTCTGGTGTCATTATGAGTGCCATTTTAAAAATTGGGTCCTGGCCTAACAAGTTTGAGAACCATAACTCTAGACCAGTGGTATTCAAACGGTGGGGCGGGATCCACTTGGTGGGTCATGACCTGATGTAAGGTGGTTGCGGACAGCTGGGAGCAGCCATCTTGGAAACTGCAGACCTCACTCTTGTTATATTCCTTTTGTGAGTGATAACAGTTTGAATTCTCAAATGAAGTTTTTTTTTAAAAAAATTTTGTTTTTAGCTCCATGCTTTTATGTCATATTTTGTCTCAGTTTTGCTTTCTGTCAGGGATGTTTCATAGTTGTGCAATTGCTACAGTCCAAGAATGCCAATTTGCATTTTAGGAGTGTCATATTATTATGTTACAATGACAGCACTTCCTGCTTGATGATGTCACTTCCTGCCAACATCACTTCCGATGGGTCCCGACACGAATGCCATTCTAAAAAGTGGGTGCCGGTCTAAAAAGTTTGAATACCACTGCTCTAGACATTACATCTATGAATGATGGATGCATTTTGTCTCTAGGGCACATAAATATAAGTGCAAATGTATTGACACTACGGTGCTGTGCTATGATACAGACTCCTATTTTAACACAATGCAACTGCTCACAGGGTCAGCTTTAAACCAAGTTCTCCAAATTGGGCCCTGAATCTAAAGGACTTCTGTGCTGGGGTAAAAATTAAGATAAAATAAATATTTTTACTAACTCATTTCACAGTCACTAAAACAAGTGGTTTTGTCAAAATCTCTCAATATGCAGAAAATGGTGCACACGGTAAGAGTGCAATCCTAACAGTTAGGCCAGCAACATTTGGCTGGCACAAGGGCCACCATAAAGCACTTGCCACTCTTAGAAGGCAAGGCAAGAATTTTCTCTCGAACACTCTACATTTGCGCATACAAGTAGATTTTTAACATCCAAGTGCATTGAAATGTATGGTTTCCACCCTCCCCTTCCCAACATGCATCTGAGGAAGTACACTAAGATTTCAGAAAGGCATCTACACCAAGGATTTTGGCTAGGGAAAAAGCAGATTGTGAAACATGCCTTGCTGAACACTTTGAGTTGGCATCTTCCCTACTGAAGTCACTTCTTGAATGAAGCCAATGAGTTCCGACTGCAACGGAAAATGATGAGAGCTGCAGAGATGAAGAAGTTTGATCAAACAAGATCTGTAAAGGGAAGTGGTTTAAGGAGGATGGCTAAAGCAGAATGCAGAGAGTGTGGAGACCGGATAACAGTGGAGAGGAATGTAAAGATGAGAAATAGTTAAGATGCCCTTTTGCTGGAGAATAAGAAGATACCCTCAGATATGCATATGGGGGGCAGAATCAAATAGAATGTTGCTTAGGGTTACCAATCTGGAATAGAGTGCCTATACCTTTAACCTACATAGAAGAGGGAATTTTGGCAGATGCAGCTTTTGAAACCCTTCCATGATGAGCTGCACCTGCCCAAATTCCCTCTTCTATACAATGGTTAAAGGTGTAGGCACTCTGTCCCAGTTTGTATCTGGTAACCCATGTTGCTGCACTCTTGCTTGGAGACACTGGAAATAGATGAAGCATTGACACAATACACATGGTGCATTTGTGAAGGCAGGCGGAAGAAAAGTTAGACTGGCTGCCTGGCTGATGGGGAAGGACAGAAAAAGTAAAATAAAAACAATTGGCAATTGGGAGGCTTATAGCCCATTAGTGACTGGGGGCGCAATCCTAACCTGGAGTTAGGCCGGCACAGTTAGGCCAGCAAAGTTTGCCTGGCATCAGAGCCACTGTAAAGTCCATTTGGGCCACTCTCGGAGTCAGGGAGGATGGCGCACATCTGTGTGCTGTCCTCTCTAACTCCAAGAGTGGTCCAAACATGCTTTATATTATGGTGTCCCTTGTGCCAGCCAAACTTTGCTGGTCTAACTGCGCCGGCCTAACTCTAGGTTATGATTACGCTCTGGGAGTCTTATGGAGGGGTGTCTTTCCTTACCTTCCTAAGCCTCCCAATCTGTCCTCCCCTACCATACTGCACAGCACATTTTGGTGTTTTGCTTTGGTGGAGGAAAGGATAGGTTTGGTCTGTGTGTGTGTCTGTTTTGTCCTTGTTCTGTTTTGTTCTGTTCTGAACAGCAATAAATCTTTGTTTTGCAATGCTTTGCTTTGTTTAAAAGCAACCTGTTTAGTTGGCCTCCCACCTCTGACACATTGCTGAGCCTTGCACAATACCTGGCATGCTACCCAGGGAAGGTCTACACTGTGTGTGATTGTATGGGGACATGTGGATGAGAGAGGGAGAAATGTGAAGCAGAGAGGTTGGTCAAAACACCACTCCCCATCTGTCTCCTTCCTAAGGGAACCTTGCATAGGGCTGTTGGTTGGCAGGCAGACACCCAGCTGGGTGAAGGAGTGGAAATGTGATCCTCATCCTGTGTTTTTGGTGGCAGGATTTGGTGGAAATCTACCCCCACGTGCAGCCACGGCATGACTGAATGTGTGGTTTTCACAGAATGAGGAGAAGCACTAGAATTGGGGATGTCAAACTTGTTTCCTATAGTGGGCTGAATAGCATTCATTGAGTGACATCATTAAGCAGGAAGTGACATCATTAAGCAGATGACGGCCAGAAATAAGCACTTTGTTCTCACACAGAAACTCGTTCACTGCAAATGACAGAAGAGAAAATGGGATGGATAGAGGGATGTTCTTTTCTCTCTCACACAACACCAGAACCAGGGGACGTCAACTAAAATTGAGTGTTGGGACAGTTAGAATGGATAAAAGGAAGTACTTTTTTACCCTGTGGGCAGTGGTGGAATCTACCTGCGCTAACAACCAGAACCCATTCGCATATTGCAGGGGCGCGGCAGCGACGACTGCAGAGGGCGGAGCCAGCCCTTCATGGAACAACCGGAACGGCGTTCCGGAGCATCCTGGCTACATGACATCACTGCCTGTGGGTAAATCTGTGAAACTCCTTGCCACAGGAGGTGGTGATGGCGTCTGGCCTAGGTGCCTTGAAAAGAGGATTGGACAGATTTCTGGAGGAAAAGTCCATCGCAGGCTACAGGCCATGATGGATGGTGCAACCTCCTTACTTTAGAAGTAGGCTACCTTGGAATGCGAGATGCAGGGGAGTGGCAACAGGATGCAGGCATTTTGTTGTCTGATGTGCTCCCTGAGGCATCTGATGGGCCACTGTGAGATACAGGAAGCTGGACTAGATGGGCCTTTGGCCTGATCCAGCAGGGCTCTTCTTAATGTGCAAATCATTCATAATTTCAAGATACGAGAGAGCTCAATTATCATACTGGGAGAGACCAATTATAACAGGGGACAGAGAAATTCCTTCTGGGGGCCACATCCAGCCCACAGGTCTTATGTTTGACTCCCCTGCACTAGATTTCCAAGAAAGGAACATGGTCCTTCTTAGTGCTATTTCTGGAGATTGGCATGGCCTATAATTGCAATTAACCAAGTTTCAACAGCAAGGAAAGTAAATAAAGCAAAAGTTCTTGTTTGCATATGCTTGTTCGGTTGGCATGCTCTTGAGCATCAAACAAGCCTTCACAGGAAGAGAGGGAAGGGTGAATGGAATGAGAGGGCCCACGCAAGGCACACAAGCCTTGAGGATGCAAGGCATCCTCAGAAACACACTGGGGCACTAGGCAGATCTCCATGATTTTAAGCATACTGTTCACAAGTACAAAGGCTAGAATTTCGACTGTTTTAAAGAGGAAAACAGGATTGCAAGAACTGAATGAAGAGCCTGTGTGTGTGTGTGTGTGTGAGAGAGAGAGAGGGGGGGGAGGGAGGGGGGAGGGAGGGAGTTCAAAGTCGCACACCTGGAAAATGAATTCAGCTTTGCAAACCGGATAAGAGAAATGTGTTCAAGACATGAGATCCAGGAATGAGCAGTTCACAGACACAAGTGCTACAAATGTGGTAAACGGAGGGAGGGAAATGGAAAAAAAAATGGAAGGGGGTTGAGGGACTGTGAGGTAGTACAAACAGAAGACCTAGTTGATCTTTTAACAAGGAAGAAAATGAGAATCCGGAGGCACAACAAAAAAAGCAGGCTAGAGGTAAATAGACTAAGGGCGCATCCTGACCAGGAGTTAGGCCCGCATAGTTAGGCCCGCAAAGTTTGGGAGGCACAAGAGCCACTGTAAAGTGCATTTGGATTGCTCTCGGAGTCAAGGGGGATGGTGCACGCCTGTGGGCTGGCCTCTCTGACTCTCTGACTCTCTGACTGAGTGGTCCAAACATACTTTACGGTGTCCCTTGTGCCGGACAAACTTTGCTGGCCTCACTGTGCTGGCCTCACTCCAGGTTAGGACTGCGCCCTAAAGGAGGCAAAGAATGGAATAGAAGACTGTTGGCTGAACCAAGCAACTGAAGCCGGCAAGAATAACGGCGGCAAACATGAAAAGGATCCTGCTGGGTTAAACCAAAGACCCATCCAGTCTTGTTTCCTGCAGTGGCCAGCCAGACACCCCCAGGAAGACCACAAGCAGACTGTGAAGGCAGTGGGAAGGAAGTAGGGCCAAGTCAGGGAGAACAGGGAGCAGGAAGGGCAGCCCGCTGGGCCTGGATACGGCATCGTTTGGGCACTGCGGAAGGAAGGCCGGAAAGTGGAAGGTGGAGGGGATGGTTTGGTGATGGGGAAACTGGACAGGTTAATTTATCAGAGAAGGGGCCTGGGCCCCACTGGGCGCAGGAGAAGAAAAGGGTGGGTGTGGGAAGCCTCGGGAGGGAAAGGACAGAGCCCAGGGCAGGTCCAAAGAAGGGATGGGGAGGGAGGATGGGGAGGGAGGGAAGGAAGCCAAGGAAGGGAGGGGGCCAGGAGAAGCAAAGGAGGCAGAGAAAGCAGAGGAGGGGAGGGGAGTGGCTGGCTTGGCGGTGCTGGCCGCAAGCAGCGTGGCAGGGGCCGCCCCCGCTCCGGCAGAGGCCTTGTCGTTGCCGTGCGTGCGCTGGTGCCGGTTGAGGTGGGAGCTGCGGCTGAAGCACTTGCCGCAGACGCCGCACTTGTAGGGCTTCTCCCCGGTGTGGGTGCGCTGGTGGATGGTCAGCTCGGAGCGCTGGATGAAGGCCTTGCCACAGTCCCCGCAGGCGTAGGGCTTCTCGCCCAGGTGGATGCGCTGGTGCTTGATGAGGTTGGAGCTGACGCTGAAGCACTTCCCGCAGGCCTCGCAGCGGTAGGGCTTCTCGCCGGTGTGCATGCGCCGGTGCTTCGTGAGGTCGGACTTCTGGATGAAGCCCTTGCCGCAGTCGCCGCACTTGTAGGGCTTCTCGCCCAGGTGGGTGCGCTGGTGCTTGAGCAGGTTGGAGCGCACGCTGAAGCTCTTGCCGCACTCGCCGCACTTGTAGGGCTTCTCCCCGGTGTGCATGCGCCGGTGCTTGGCCAGGGCGGAGTTCTGGGCGAAGCCCTTGCCGCAGTCGAGGCAGGAGTAGGGCTTCTCGCCCGTCTGGGTGCCTTGGTGCCGCACGCCCTACCCCCCCCCCCACCCCCACTTGCTGCAGGCCGGGTGCCGCCACAGGAAGCTCTTGCCGCAGTCGCTGCATTTGCACGGCAGCAGCGCCCCCCGCCGGCGCTTCCGCCGCGCTCCCAGGAACCCGCAATCCGTGCAGCGGCAGGGCGGCCGCTCCGCGCCCCGGTGCACGCGCTGGTGCCGCTCCAGGTGGGAGCTCTGGGAGAAGCCCTTGCCGCAGTCCTCGCAGCGGTAGGGCTTCTCGCCGGCGTGGATGCGCCGGTGCCGATCCAGGTGGGAGCTCCAGGCGAAGCTCTTGCCGCAGTCGCCGCAGGAGTAGGGCTTGGCGGAGCCGTCGGGGTGCTGCGTGCGCCGGTGCTGCAGGAGGGCCCCGTTCAGCCCGAAGCTCTTGCCGCAGTCTTGGCACGCGTACGGCTTCTCGGCGGCGTGGTGAGCGCGGCGGTGCTTGGAGAGCGCCGCGTTCTTGTTGAACCCTTTGCCGCAGTCGCCGCACTGGTAGGGCTTGGCGCTGGCCTTGCTCGCCGGCACGGCCGCCGCCGCCAGACAACACTTGCACGGGGCGCTGGCTTGGAGGCTGCCGAAGTGCGTGCGCCGGTGTCGGTCCAGGTGAGAGCTCCAGGCAAAAGCGCGGCCGCAGTCCTCGCAGACGTACGGCTTCTCCCCGGTGTGGATGCGCCGGTGGCGCTCCAGGTGCGAGTTCCAGTTGAAGCCCTTGCCGCACTCCTCGCACTTGTAGGGCTTCTCTTCCAGGTGCTGCTTCTGGTGCTTGATGAGGTGCGCCGGGAGGCCAAAGCTCTTGCCGCAGACGTTGCACTCGCAGGGCCGGGCCAGGCCGGCGCCGGTCTTCTTGCCCGCGTGGGTGCGCTGGTGCTGGATGAAGGCCGAGCCCACGCTGAAGCTCTTGCCGCACTCGGCGCAGCGATAGGGCTTGGCGCTGGTGTGGCGCCGCTGGTGGGTCACCAGGGTGGAGTTGAGCCGGAAGCCCTTGCCGCATTCGGTGCACTTGTAGGGCTTCTCCGTGCCGGGGCCGCTGTGCAGGCGCGAGCACTTGGCAAAGCTGAAGCCCTTGCCGCAATCGTGGCACCGGCCAGCGTGACCAAGCAGCCCATGGTGGCCACGAGGGGAGAACTTCTTGAAGCCGTGGAGAGCAATGGACCTGTCTTGCTTCTTCCCAAAGGGGGTCTTTGGTTGTTCATCCAAGGCTGGCTGGACTTGGCCTTCATTGGTGGCTTTTTGCTCAGGCTCAGGGACCTCCTTTGACTTTTCTGACGGAGGGTCTTGTTGGGTGACCACCTTCTCGATGGCAACACCACCTTCACCGTCTACTCCATCTGCTCCTCCATCCTGCGGTGCTACCACCTCTTCCTCCTCCTCCCCGTTGTCACTCATCATCCCATCATCTGCTGGAATGAGAGAATCCAGTAACTCCTGGGGTCTGGGAAAGGAAACTTGGGAGAAGGGAATTGAAAAGGCTGTCACAGAGTGATAGACCTGCCGAGTTCCCCTTGAAGACCCTTGTCACTGATCCTGTTCGACCTCACCTCCTCCCACACATAAGGAAGCCCATCTAGATCACACCAAAGGTCCTATCTAGTTCATCACCCTAATCCTCACGGCAGTCAGCCAGATACCTCCTGGAGGTCTACGAGCAGGAAATGTCCCTCCCCTGCTGCCATCCCAGCAACTGGCACTCAGAGCGCACTTTCTCTGAATGTGGAGGTTCCATGTCATCAACGTGAGTGAGAAGCTCCCCATCAAAAGTGTTCCCCTGGCATTCTGCGTTCAGCCAGCCCTTCCCTCTTTCTGCTCTTTTCAAATGAGCATGGTGTGCTTGGATCTGGGACCCTAGCTCAGTATTATTCGAACTGTGGGTCGGGACCCACTTGGTGGGTTATGACATGATGTCAGGTGGGTTGCGGAAAGCTGGGAGCAGCCATCTTGGAAGCCTTACTCAGACCTTACTGATGCAATATTTCTTTTGTGAGTGTTCACAGTTTGAATTTTCAAGTGAGGTGTTTTTTTTTTTTTAATTTTTTTTTTAGTTTAGTGCTTTCACACAATATTTTGTCCTTGTTTTCTGTTCAGGGATGTTTCCTGGTTGTGCAATTGCTGCAGTCCAAGAATGCCAGTTGACATTCCAGGAGTGTCAATTGATTATGTCACACTGATGGCACTTGTTACTTGATGATGTCACATCCAGGATGATATCACTTCCAGATTAATGACATCACTTCCAGTGGGTCCCAACACGAATGCCATTCTAAAAAGTGGGTCCTGGTCAAAAATGTTTGAGAATCACTGCCCTAACTCAAATTCTTGGGCAAGTTCCTCCCTCCTCCAGCCTCAGTTCCTTACCTGTAAAATGGATCAAAACACTGCATAGTACATTTTTAAATCACTTTCACGTGTTTCGCAGCCATCTGAATTCACTTCTTATTTGGGGCCAGCTCAGAGCATCTCATCTCCAAGTGCTCACAGCAGGAGAGGCGCAATCCAGACCTGCCTGGCTGTTTATCTGTTATGGGCCTAATATTGGAAATCAATGGAGGCTACACAGCAGAGGTGCCTGGTAGATTGTGTTCTGTATGTTCCCAGAGAAACCTGGAGAATCTGGCTCCTCATCTGCAAGCAATTAAAGAGGAACTGCAAAGAAAGGGTAATTGCCTAGCAACCATCAAATCTGTATCCAATTTCCTTCCTCCCCTCCCCCATCTTGTTTCCCCTCCGCCTGTGCAATTTACATTTTTTGGTCTTTTGGAACTGAGGAAAAAGCAAGTGTATTTTGCTGTTCAGTTCAACTCATTCATAGGTGGCCTGGTGGCAGATGGACTCGGCAGAGATGGGCACTGTGCCTGAAGTCCTATCTTCCTTTACATCAGTGTGGGATTTTCGTGGTAATTGTTTTCCTTTTCCAACTTTCTGCCCTCAGTAGATTAATTAATCAAACAGTATTTATATGCCGCTAGATCAATGCAACGGGCAGCCCAATCCTAAGCAGCGCCGACATAGTAAGGCCAACACAGCAGGGCCATATCCTAAGCAGAGCAAGAGGGAGCAGCAGCTCAGCGCAGGGCAAGGGGAGGTTTTCCCCTTGCACCCGGGTAAGCCCCAGCCAGCCCTATGGGGCTGCTCAGATCTGCACCTGCTGTTTTGCAGGCGCAGGTCAATGTGCATAGCAGCGGCCCGAATCGGGGCCACCCTGGCTAGGGATGGGGTTTAAAATGTGGCACTGTGCCCGTCGTGCGTCACCGCCCGTCACTGCCCACTGCGCCGCCCAATTATGCCTCTGGTATGCCCTCGGCAAAGTCCTTGCTGACTGAGTGCCGCCAGCGCTTGACCGGTGCTGTTGATGGGCGCTAGACTGATGCTTGTGCCAGTCCAGTGCCCGACATGCTGGCGCACATGTGCTTGACGGCACATTTGCGACAGCACTGGACCAGCGCAAGATCGTCGCGCCAGCGCAACGCAGGTATAAGATTGCGCTCTCAATGAAATGTGATGTACACTAGGACAAAAGATCCTAACTTCATGTATAAATGGAGATGGTGGCAGGGGCAGAGGGAGGGTGTAGCCAGGGGTGCGGAACACATGGGCGCCGGCAGCGTGGGGGGGGGGGGGGGCACCGGCAGCACAGAGGCAGCAGAGTGAAGAGGAATCGGCGTGTCTTTTGGCCCTCCCGCCCTCCCTGGCGCCCATTGCGCTCCAAAATGGAGCTCTTCCGGGCGCAGGGAGGCATGGCGGTGCGGTGCACAGAGGTGGGGCGGGGCGATGTGCTGGAAACGCGGTTTTGTCGCCCTGCCATGGGTGCGACCCACGGCCCCGATCCTCTCTGTATGCCACTGGCTGGTGGCAACCAACTAGGAAAGAGGTTACAATGACAAGTTCCTGCTTGACGATGTCACTTCCTGCCACATCACTTTCAGGTTAATGATATCACTTCCATTGGGTCCTGACTCGAGTGCCATTCTAAAAAGTGGGTCCTGGTATAAAAAGCTTGAATACCACCACCGTAAGGTATGTTTGGACCACTCTCGGAGTCAGAAAAGCCAGCACTCAGACGTGCGCCATCTTCCCTGGCTCAAAGAGTGGCCCAAACGTGCTTTGCGGTGGCCCTTGTGCCACCTTTGCTGGCCTAAACGTGCTGGCCAAACCCTTGGTTAGGATTGTGCCCTCACTCTAACAAGATGCAGTGTCAGCCACTACCTTAGATGGCTTTCAAAGGGGATTATTAGACACATTCATGGAGCACAGGTTTATCAATGACTGTGAATCTTGACGCTAGCTCCAGGGTCACGGTCAGTATCCTTCTGAGTACCAGTTGCAGGACAGCCATGGTGGGAGAGGAGGATGACTTTCAATCTTGCTTGTGGGCTTCCCAGATGCAGTAGGTGGGCCACTGTGAGAAACAGTATGCTGGACAAGCATTTAGTCTGATCCAGGAAGGTTCTTCCAACGTGAGCCCGTCCTTCCATACTGATTTCCCACGGGATCCTTCTGTGTCTGCCACAGAACTCCTGCACATTCCAGAAGACTCTGGAGCCTGATTCAGGATCCGAAGTCAGTTTGCACAGGGCAATAGCCTGCTCCACTGGGCCTCACCACCAGCTGCATCAACTGATACTGTCAAAGCTCCTTTGCAGCTGCAAAGTTCAATGGGAGACTGGTGATCGCAGGTGAGTTGTCTTCCAGGGCAACCACCTCATTGAGGAACCCCCATAAGCTGCCAAAGAACCTCACCGTTTGCCTGGAACACAGTCTGAAAAGCACAGTGTGTGTGTGTGTGTGTGTGTGTGTGTGTGTGTGTGTGTGTGTGTG